>JAOWBF010000038.1:8527605-8538245 GCA_028566175.1 Vinca major
AGCCGCAACTTTTCTCTTTCCAGATCTGGACCATTCAAAATCTCATCTGACGGCTGCGATTTTCCGCACGTGCGGAAAAATCGTTGTTCCGCATAGGAGCCGGACTGCTAATTCGAGGGGTTTGGTAAAAGTTGATTCCAATGCATAGTATGAATTCCTCTCAAAATAAATAAATAAATATTTAAAAAGACAATTTTATCCTTGATTTCACTAATTTAATACATTTAAGTAGCACATAAAATGTCAATGCTGCTAAGAGTATGGAAAAAAGTTTTAAAATAAAAGGAGTTTGTGTACAAATATAACGGTTTCGCTAAAGGAATGTTAACTCCGATGACATGTATCACGCACGTTATAATAAATGACCGAAATCGTTGTCAGGTTCACCAATTTGACACATTAATCAGACCATAAAATGTCATGCTATTGAGAGCTTAAAAAATTTATGACAAAAAGAGAAAATTATTTGTGTACTCAAGTAGCGATTCTCTCTTTTCAACATTTAGTTCATAAGAAACTATTCATTCAGTCCATAGTGAACTCTGTTGATTGTCACATTATCTTGGATTATAAATCTCTCCACCTTAAGTAGATCATAAATGTTTAATCTAAGGACTAAAACGTTCTATCACAAGGGATTTGTGCAAAAGACATGCTAATAAGAGTCCATTAATTCCAAACAGAGACCTCTATATTTTATGGCACCTGCAGTTGTGCCTTTGGTATGAAGAACGATGAAGAGCTCAACGACGTAACAAGAGTAACTACTCCGTTCCAAATTATCTATTCACTTTGTATTTTACACGGAGATTAAAGTTTCATCAAATTTTATAATAAAATATGGTAAAATATCAAATATGACTCTATTTAATTTTAGTCACAATTTAATTCTACCTTCTCTTTTCTCTATATATTCTTCTCTCTTCAACATTTAATGTAAGAGGTAGTATTAAAATAATCATCATTAATGAACACTTTATTTAGAAAGTGGACGAATAATTTGGGACAGATTAAAAAGAAAATGTGGACAGATAATTTGGGACGGAGGGAGCAGTTCACGTTTTCCGTGCAAAACATGAAGTAGACAGATAACGTGGGACGGAGGGAGTATCGGTGAAATCAACAAAGAAAATGTATATCCTTAATATAAACGGGTGCGCAAGCAATAACAATTGATATATCTAAAATATTTGTCAATTGAGTCTGCTACTAAATGCTTATTTCATACATAACATGTTACACTGTGATGACAAACAGCAAAGGACTGAAGATACAGTTACAGTCACGAAGGAAGAGGAGAGAGCGGCTTTATTTTCTCCAGCAACTTTTCAGCTTCAATAAATCCGCCAAGTGGTCCGAGAGGTTTGTATTTTACCGCTTTCCAACTGTTTCAAGTCCTCAAATGTTAGACAGCATTTTGTTACCCACGGTGAAGATGCTTTTTCGAAAGAAGACGCAAAACGAGAGTTCTAATGTTATGGTGAATACAGAAATCAAAACTCACCTTGGCATAAAGGGAAGTGCAAAGCAATGGAGGTGGAGATGATTGACACTGTTAAAAGGAGGCTGATGGAATCCAAATCTGGTTTTAAGAAAGATTTAAAAGAAATATAAAAAACAGGGAAACGTTACAAAAGATTTCTCTAATTATTTATCAAATTCACAAAGAATGTAAAGATTAAAAATCAAACCAATATAATCAAACAGCCAACAGGTAGAATTCTGAAGAGGTTAGTCATGCCTACGTATTTGTCTGGATGCTCCCAGGTTGAGTGACGTTAATAAACTTTGTCCATTGTATTATTTATCTACAGACTACACCCAAACAATCAATGATTACTTATATGCTGACTCCACATAGTTGTCCTCCAAAAACCACCCTCAGACCAGACCACGTATCTGGCCAAGCTCATAAGAACACAGGAGAAGGTAGAAAGGATCCTGTTGTGCTCAATATGTACACAAACAGTACATGATATTGCATCTCCGGCGGTAGCTGGACATATATTTTCTACTAATTTCCTATAAATTCAATGGACAGAGAGGCATTCAAGTGATTGTCAAGTTTATCTGAGTGATATACACAGACGAGTAAATAATTTAGAAGTTGTAGCCAATTGTTTGGTTCTGAAGGAAAGGAATACAAAATTAAAAACTTTTAGGGCAGGGGGTAAACTGTTTGGAGGTCTATCAGTTAATTCTTATAGTTGAACAGAAGATAGAGTCCTTGTTTGATATCCGGAAGAATGTCATTTGTTTGAGGGTCATATAACTTCGTCGTAGTTGTAGTACGGACCAGCTTCCTCTAAGTCAATCTATAAGCATATACACCTTGGCTTCTATAACAATTGATAAAGAAGTGCTAAACAGAAGAAACTGCTGAACAAGTTTATTATCTCAATTACGAGGATCCTGCCTCCTAGATCAATTTGATTTTCTATTCTTTGTTTCTAGGAAGTCTCATGTTAAACAAAAAATTCGCAAATTCAAAGATATACCTGTATTGCTTGGAGTTGGGAGCATCCTTTCGTAAAAGACTTTGTCCCACATCTAGCATGTGGCTCACTGTATAAAGGTATCTAAAGGGTCAGCAAAGAGATGAGGATGAATTCATCCCTAGTTTGGCAAGGTAACAGTTACTTTTAAAAACTACAAAGAATGAAGTTTTGTTTACCTAATGAATAGTCTTCAGGTCTCCTCTGAAGGTTTTTAACTGTGGGGATGTGCTCTATTGGAATTACAAGGTAATGCCTATTGAACATTCCATATAAAAGTAATTGATTATTATACCTACAAAGAATTCTTTCAAAAAAAAAAAAAACTAAATTTCCAAAATGGTCCTAACAATCACCATTTTATGTTGCCAAATTTTCTTAATTCATTGGGGAAGGGGATCACATTAGAAATGCAAGAATGAAGGAAAATTAACCACATGGTATCTTATCTAATTCTGAAATTACATATGAAACAAACATCTAATCTAATGAACACAAATGTTTTTTTCAGGAACCTGAAGGCAGAAGGGTTTATGTCTTGAAAGGCAACAACTTTATCATCCTGCAAAATCAAAATATTTAAGAATCACAGAAATAACAATCATGGAGACATTTACCAGAATTAACAAAAGATTTTATTGTGTAGAAGGAGAAATTGAGAAAGAGGGAGTTACGGAGTGAAGGAGAGGAGTGGAGGTAGAAGAACGGGCAATTTGGCAGAATATGCACAACGACGATGGAGCTTTCATCATTTGTACCACCACTCGCACCTCCGCGCACGGTTGCGCAGCCCTCCTCTCCGGCGTTCTTTCTTTGTGACCTCTTGATTTTCTTTTTTCTTTTTATTTTATTTTTACTTAAAAAAAATTCTTTCTCAACAAGTGGATGTTAATTTAGGATCGGATACGATACTATTAATTTTTTGTGGTTTGGAGATTTGTTTAAAGCTTCGTAAAAAATAAATTATTATTGATATATGTTTGTTTGATGATTGAGTGTAAAATGAGTATTTAATTTGTTGAATATGTTTGAAACAAATTTCAACGGAAAAATAAATTGATCTAACAATTGAGATTTTGTTTAAAAACAAATGTTTTTTTTTTTGTTTTTTTATCAATCGTTAAATAAAAAAGTTAACAGTTGATATTTGTTTGTGATAAGAGAAAGAAACACCTATTCCGCATTCTAATTGGATATGTGAGTTTTGAATTTAAAACTTTGCATAGTTGGTAAAATATATATATAAATTCAATTATAAAGTGATGACAGTATTAACTGTCAATCTATTAGAACGTCGGTACATAACATATGGTCCTACTAGCATACCCTATTCTGGTAATCGAAACTTGACCCACCCAAACTTTTTACGACAAACAAAAATATAAAACCCCTATTTTTTTGGGGGGTAAGAAAAAACCCCTATTCTTGCCTTTTGTGTATGGATTACTGGGCATTCTATAGTGCCCCTCAACTTGATGTTTACCTTTCACTTTAAACCCCTATTCTCCCCTCTTCTTCTACTTCGCCCCTTCTTCACCATCCTTAAACCTCTCCCCCTCACTCCCAACTCCACCTCCATCACCAAGTTCAGAACCATGATGAGTTCCGACTCAACTCAGCGGATGTTCCAGCTTAAGACTGACCCACTCACTGGCAACTCAGAATGGGTTGTCATTGAAGAAAACAGTGAAGCTCCTGAAGAAGAAACTCAGAAACCTCTTTTGGCTACAACTTCTTATCTTGATATGCTCAATGATTCCACAAGAAACAGAGCCTATCGTCAAGCTATTGATAAGATTATCACTAAGCCTTGCCATGTTCTTGATATTGGGTACTTTAATTACTAATTTATGCACTGCAATGTATTTGGATTGCCTTTTGATTTTCATTATTACTCATTCGGTCCCAAATTGAATATACACTTTCTTTTTAGTTTGAACCAAAATAAATGTTCCACTTTATTAAATAAATATAGTGAAAGACCTTATATTTATACATAAACTATTTTCGTTTTTCTCGGTATGCTTTTATTTTAGCTATTTTGTCCCTAAACTATGAAGTATAAACTATATTCAGTGCTTCTTTGTCAAATTAGTGTAAATTTTTGTCAATTTTGATCATGGCTTCTGCACATGTTGCTGGCCTTAGAGGGCCTAGAGGGACTTAAATTGAGCCAAGTGCTCTTAAGGTCGGAGACATGTGCTGAGCACGTGATCAAATGTGGCTGGAAACATACCCGCTTTACTCTAATTTAACAAAAGCATTAATCTAAAAATAGTTTTTTTTAGAAAGATTGAGCCTATAGAGTTTTCTTGATAAATATATTTTCTCCCTAAACTCTTATATGAGGGGATACCATCTCTGCTAACATATGGGTCCTACAACGATATGATAATAATTCATGAATGGTCAAACTACTTGGTCTCTTAATTTTTTTTGTGGAAGCCATATGTGGACATTCAATTTAGGAGTGAGGGAGTGTTACATTTTGTTTTCTTCTTTCGCGCTTCTTATCATTTAAAGATAAGCTCTTTGCACGTAAATGTAAGCTATGTCTAGCTAAAATTTAAACACCAATGATTAGAGATGACTCAAGATTTTCTTTTTCTTTTTTTTTTTTCCTTTCTGGATTTTGATTTTAGGTGTTACTACTTGTAAATTAACAGCTGAGAAGTAAAAGAATTAGAAGACATAGATGAAAAAGTTGTGTAATGTACCAAATAGGAACTGGTTTGGCGTTAGTATTAGTTATTGCTTACATTTCGAAAAGAAATCAGGAAAATGAAGGAAAATAGGAGAATTCATTGTAGAATCGCCATTTTACAGCTATGTTTTGGATGAGCTGTCATTTGATTTTAGTAAAGTAGCCGTGGATGTTGTTTTGCCAAATTATCTACAAACTTTCGGGTATTTTATGCCTAGTTTTTAACATTTTTTTATCGGGCTATAGTAGTGGTCATTTTCTTGCGATATTGCACGAGCTATTTGTTGATATGGGCTCTCGTGCCAAAATTATTTTGCAGTGCTGGGACCGGTTTATTGTCAATGATGGCAGCTCGTGCAATGGGTCTTGGTGATCCATCAAAGGATTCTAGTTCAAAGGGAATGGTAACAGCATGTGAGTCATACCTTCCAATGGTGAAGTTGATGCGTAAAGTTTTACGTGCCAATGGTATGGAGAAAAGAATACGTGTCTTTAATAATAGATCTGATGAAATGGAAGTTGGTGTACATATCACTTCACGAGCTGATATTCTTGTAAGCATTGTTATCCCTAATATATGCTTTTGAAGTGTTCCTCTTCCTCTTGTAGATCTAATAATGATCATGTTCCGCTTGAAGATGTGGAGTTCTAAATTAAAAAATTCAGTAATTTAGACAACCGGAAAAAAAAAATCAATTATTCATATGCCGTACATGTTATGAGACTTCTCTTTTGCTTATGATGTTGAACTTTAATATTTGTTGTTTATTCAAAATAGCTTCTTATTTCAGGTGAGTGAGATTCTAGACTCGGAATTGTTGGGTGAAGGGCTGATTCCAACTTTACAGCATGCTCATGATAAGCTATTGGCGGAAAATGCAGAGTCAATACCTTTTCGTGCAACAACCTATGGCCAGGTGCTTATCCTTTTGTTATAGTTATTACTTATTATAGCCTTTCGTTCTTCTCCTTTCTTCTCTGAAGTTACAAGGAAATTCCTAACTGCTTACTTCTTTTGATGTGTAATAATCTGTAAACAACCAAAGCAGAATGTTATTTGGGCATTGTTCATCTGGATGCTGGTGCTATGGCATATTACCTCATGGTCCATGAAGCATGTTATTGCCTTTTTCCCTTACAGAAACCTTACAGAAGATTGTGTTTAGTTGCCTCCCGCTGCACGTGTGTGTGTGTGTGTGTGTATCTCTTAGAACTGACTTTACCTTGAAAGAATAGTTTGAATTTTGTGAATTCAAAAACTAGAAGAATGGATTTCAAGGTCTAAAACTACCCTGCAGCCAATTCTAGGTAGTGCGTTATCTTAACGGAATATAGAAAGACATAATTTAGCAAAAAAGAAAAAGAAAAGAAAATAGAAAGACAATATTTTGAGCTTAGATCCGTCTATGAAATTCTGTGTGGGTTCCTGTCTACTTTTATATCTGATACGTATGGTGCTATTCTATTTGTTTTTATTGCTCAAGAATGTTCGAAACATAATTTCTCTATTCTTGCCAATAATGATATTTCTCAAATATTTTTCTGTTTCCTTTAGCTTGTTGATAGTAAATACTTGTGGAAGCTACAAGACTTATTTCATAATGAGGCAGAAGTATCAGATGGTGTCTATCTTGTTCCAGATGGGGTAGATAGAGTTTTAAGTATCAAACGGCAGCAGTTTGCCATGCACTGTGATGCTATAAAAGAAGAAATTAAACTGGTGATTTCAAAATTCTCGGGCCTCGGCCTATTCCTTATAGTTACATATTGTCTTAAGTCGGCATAGGTTAACATTTTATTCAGCTTTCAGAACCATTCAAAATTTTTGATTTCGAATTTTGGAAAAGGCCAGACAGTTATCGGGAAACTGAGCTCCATATAAAGGCCACTGATAATGGTACAGCTCATGCTATAATTTCATGGTATGTTATTTACAAGATCCTGTGCTTCATGTTTTAGTTAAGGTTGATAATTACAATACTCTCGGTCCTTCTCCAGGTGGTTGCTTCAACTTGATAATGAAGGAACAGTTTTTTATTGCACTGGGCCGAAATGGATTAGTTCCACTGTGGCGGGGTCAACTTCATCTTTTCCTGGTAAGCAAATCATGCTATGCTAATTGTTAATTTTCACAATCAAATTGAGTTGATAGACAATGAAATATTTCTCAAGGAATGCTATCACGGTTAGCACAACACTTCCAACTCGGAACAATAGGTCCCAGCTCAACACACCCCCTCCCTTGATAATAATAAAAATTTAATAATAAATCATATATTTCCAGTTCTTCCATAGTTTTTTCAAATGTTTAGAATTTCTTTGTAATCCTATTTCTCTCTAGGTATGGGAGATTGGTGCGACCACTGGAAGCAATGTGTTTGGTTCCTCCCAGAGAAAGGTTTATCAGTCTGCAAGGGTCAAGATGTTCGCTTACATGCTATTCACACCGAAACTAGTATCTCTTATAGAGTTGATACTTTATCCCAGGAAAATGTGGCTCGTCAAAGTGAGCTTCCTACCCAAGAAGATAGCATATATGTATCTCCTGAAAGGAATGCAATATACGGAGATAGAAATTGGCGATGTTCAATGCTTAAAGCAATTGAGAATGCTGTGAGTTATGCCTTTTTTCCATCATTTATCCTCCGGACAAATCTTTTCCATCGTTTATCCTCTCTCTCTCTCTCTCAACAATATCATTATCTTTCTTCTCCGCTCATTGTTAAGTTATTCTCCATCATCTCACTTTAGCTTGATTCCTTGCAGTTAAAGCAGAAGGTTTCACCCATGTGTGTCGTTGTGGATGACAGTCTTTTCTCGGCACTTGCTGTGGCCAATCTTTCTAGGTCTTCACATGTGATATCATTGTTCCCAGGATTGCGAGAGAAGGGTGCAAAGTATTTGCAAGCTGTTTCTTCTGCCAATGGTTACTCAATGGAACGTGTGGAAGTTACAAAGACAAGGAACTGTCAATTGACCTTGCAGGATACTCATCAGAGAAAGGTTAAGAGTTATATTTCGTAATATCAGATAGAGTGATTTAATTTAAAATATGTATGTCTTTCACCTATCTTCCATTTCAAGCCAGCTTTGACTGATTGTAGTTGAATGTTACTAAAATCTGAGTATTTTTCATATTCTGCAGGTTGACCTATTGATTGGAGAACCGTTCTATTATGGAAGTGATTGCTCACTCCCTTGGCAAAATCTGCGATTTTGGTAATCATCCTTTCCAAATGTTTATTTGCAATGTATATCTGAAGTGAAAAGAAAAGGGAGGAAAAAGACTATATATTTCTTCTAGGTATATCTGATTCCATCACATAACTATTGTTACGGCCAAACCTAGAAACAAGAAATTTTATCATATTAGTGGTTCAGAAAAGAATTCATTTAGCTAATATCTATATGGAAAGACTCAAGCTGACGTAATATTTTCTAACGCTCTCTCTTTGTGTTCATCAGCATTAAATTGTATCTAAATTTTTTAAATCAATGTATTTTGCATCTTAATATAATTTATAGGAAACAAAGAACGTTGCTCGATCCCATCCTTTCCAAAGATGTGCTGATAATGCCTTGTCGAGGAACATTGAAGGCTTGTGCAATGTCTCTTCCCGTAAGATGGTGTTTACTGTATCTGCTGCTTTTTATCTCTCTGATAATTTATGAAGGATTAGACATAAGCTGCAATTAACCATCTTTTGAAGGATCTTTGGAGAAGTCGCTGTTGCCTGAAGGAGATCGAAGGTTTTGACCATTCAGTCGTCAATTCTACTTTAGGAGCATGTGGCGATTTACCCGCAGACCAAGAGGGTCCATGTCTAACCTATCCTATATGGCAGTGTGGCGAAAACACGGTAAACCATCCCTTTTTTTTGTGTGAAAGAAACTCAACTCTATGTTGGAGTTCCTGTTCCTTGTATCATTTGTTTATTCACTCGTTTCAGAAACTCAGCAATGTTGTCTCTGTCATGGAGTTCAATTTCTTAAAAACAATGAGTCCATGCTCCGGGACAGCTCAGGTATCAATTATTTCTTTGAGCATGCATCTATATTGCCAATCTGAGTTGTTCCATGTTTTTTTGTTTCCTTTTTATAATTTGCCGTGGTTCTTGGTCCCAAGTACAAGTCAAGCACTCGACTACTAGGGTGCCATTTAGAGTTAAATCTTCTTGAGAGTGAGATATACATCAGTATGATGATATTTTGAACATATTGCAGATTGAATTCACGGAATCTGGAATATGCCATGGATTTGTGCTTTGGATAGATTGGATGATGGACGCAGATTGCACCATCGAGTTGCCAACAGGACCAGGTATGTAACAATCATGGAGTTCTCTTGTTGCTTCGCTTACAAATTAGTTTGTTATTTCCCATTAATGATATAATGACCATTAATTTATCATATGCATTTGGTGTAGAAAAGAGCAGCTTTTTAATCAGGTACTCATTTTTATGTATTGCAGATCAAAGGTATTGGAAGCAAGCAGTAAAACTTCTAAAGAAGCCTGTGACAGTTGAAAGCCGTGGCCCGACTGCAGTTGCTTGTTCTTCAGCCGAAGTTAAAGCATCATTTGATCCATCAAGCGGTAGCCTCGGCGTAAACTATGTTATCTAGTGAGTCAAAGGTTCAAGCCTTGTGTTTATACTAGGTTGTCTGGTGTACACTTCCTCTCCTACAAGCTTGTTTATGGTACTCCGGCAATTTCAGGTTATAAACCAAAATGACCTGCAAAATGTAACTAAAAACTGTCTTTTGTACCACATTGACATTTTTGTTCATTGTGCCTGTTTTAGTTAAAATTCTTGCTACGTCTTGTGCCCTCACGGCTCCATTGCGGAACAAATGTTCAAAACCGTTAAATCTTTGGCGGACATGTATTCTACACTACAGTCGGACTACTTTTTATGTGTAGAGAATTCTCCTCAAGTTTTTCTTTCTTGTTTTACTGATTTCTAGGGGAATAGATACATCTGCCCCCACCCAACAATCACGGTTACAATGCTGAACATGGTATTTTTCAGCACTTGCTGAACACCCTTACGACCATTAGATGCTTAACCTTTAGATTTTGTGGCAGCTGTGCATCTGGCTGTCAAACAAGCTGTCCACACCCAATCCCTTTTTTTAATCCTTTTTCCCCGCCCATTATATATTTTGTCATATTACAGAATTTTCTCTCCCCCAACATTGCAATTATGGCCCAAAAATCTCGGAATAATCCATCAAATTCACCACCATGTTTATCATGCCGCGGATTATCCCTATTTTGAAAATTTCATATTCCAAAAAATCCCTAAAAATTCTTTTTTCCAATTTCGTTCTTCCTCTTTTCAATTTTTATGGTTTTCTACAATGGAGAATTCCATTATAGACATTTGGAAATCACCATTTTCGTTCACAGAACTGTTTGCAAATCAGAGCATACCAGTGA
>JAOWBF010000038.1:8571094-8581430 GCA_028566175.1 Vinca major
GTTCGAGGGTGGCAGATTGTGTAGGAGGGCGCAGATTCGAATCTTGGCAGTCGTAGTGTGGAAGTTTCAACCCTCCAATGTGGGGGTGGCTTCTTGCAGTAGGCTAAGACAAGACCTCCCACCAATCGAACTGCTAGATCATCTTGATTTATATCCTCCACGATATCTATCGGATCAGAACGGTGGAGACCTTGAGGGCGTGAGTAACGCCTTTTGTGTACAAGAAGATGTTAGGCTATAGAGCATAATTTTATTTTTAACGAGTAAAATATGAGGGCAATATTAGTTTCCTAGTGCTTTAAAAGCGTATTCCATTTATTATTTTACCTTTAAGTTTATGCTATAGTTTATTCTCACTTTATGTTATTTCTATTCTTTTTGGCCTTTTGTAATTCTTTTCATGATTCCTCTTTTAAATTGGTCGATTGATGGTTGACAAATGTTCATCTGATAAACATGTGAATCTAAACAATACATTTACTTACATTCTTACAAATATCTATAAAGCCTAGAGCTAATTCACCAAGAAAGAATAAATAAATAAAATAAAGCCTACAGCTATGAGATTGGTTGGTAATTTTGGGTTATTTTGAACTTAATTGAAGGCCATTTCATCTAAAGATAAAAATAAATGCAAGAAAAAGACTATAATGAGCTTCAATAAAAAAAAAATTCCATTTAAAAACTAATGTTAATGTCTATGCTGCATATTTATCCAATTTAGGGAGAAGATTTTTTTTTTCTTAATACATTAAAAAATAATAAAATAATTACCTACAATAAATAATATTCTTAGCACACAACTGCAAAATCAAAATGACATGTTAGATAAGATAAAAAAATTGAACATCTAAATTATAGTTTTCAAATACTAAAATTTGTACTACATATTTGGAGGAAGCAAATAATATAAAATCAAGTCCAATACATATTTCTCAATAATAATAAGTGTTTTAACTAATTGAGTAACTACTTTTATTACGAAAATGATAGGATTTAACCTTTAAAAAAGTGTCAAAAGAGATAGATAGTATTGAAATCTAAAAGACATCCTAACAATAGTCTCTAAAATTAGTTTTGAAAAATTAAAAGTAAAAGAATATAGAAAGAAAAAAATACAAAACAGAGACACGTGCACACAGAGAATATCTAAGGTTATTATAAATTTCTATCTCAAGGCTCCGAGAATGTCGGACTTGCTCCCTAGTTTTTTAGAGTTTTCTACGCCGCCGCCGTGCGCGTTTTGTAGCCGAACAATGATCTCTATCATCTATTGCGCTCTCTACATACTAATAGTACCATTAATCAATAAGAATTTTGGTTTCAACATAGTTTATATGGGCTCAATTACGAGCAATGACGCTGATACAGTGTCAAAATGCCTTGTTGCTGTCGGACTGGAAGTTTTGGTTAAACTTTGTTTGGGTCGACTGATTGTGCATAATGGTATGGATTGGGGAGATATCTTTTGACTTTAGTTTATGGCTCTGGAATAGTTAGGATTTTGGAAATCGTGGAATTGGGGTTGGCTGGGTAGGATTTCGGAGCTTTCTGGGCGCGTGAGACTTGGAGGAATTCTGAGATTCCAGTTGGCGACGTCCAAATCTGGCCGGAAGTTTGGTTCTGGTGGTGACTTGGTGGTGAGGGAGGGGATGGTGATGATGGAATTTTTGTGGGTTGAGCCTTCAAAAAAACAATCGAGAGTTTTGGATAGATATGGTTGAGGAGAGATTGGAAAGTGCGCCGAAGAGGAGGAAGGTGGTCGTTGCTTGGTGGATTCAGACGAGGGCGACTGAGATGAGAAAGGGTGCCAAAGATGAAGGTGGTCGCTGGTTGGTGAATTCGGACGAGGCGGCGACCAGTGAGACGAAGTTCAGATCCAGGTCGGGTCGTCGACCTGCGACCGAACCAGAGCACAGCCGGGTAAATATATTTCTTGGGCTTGTGTTTTGGGTCGGAATGTTGAGTTTTCGATATGACCATAGCATTCAAGAACTCTAGCAAGTGTGAAAGACTTATGATTTGCACGTGACTTCGAGTTTGTTTTTGTTTTTGTTTTTGAGTCTGTTAGCACGGTCATAGAACTTTGTATCTCTTGAATCTTATTCTCTAATTTTTTGTATGTCTGCAGGTCTTGTTATGTTCTGGCTGTTTGTTTAGCTAAATTTTTTTCTAAGGTTTGGTGCTTCAGTAACTCTTGATATCAATTAATGGTATTATTAGTTTTAAAAAAAAAAGAGAGAGACACGTGCGCACACACCAACCTTGGGACATAGAAATAAGAAATAATAATTGTTTTTGGATGAAAATTTTAATAATAAAATTGTTGGACAGTATTATTAATAAAACAAACTTCAAAACCAAGCAATTCCACTATCCCACCACACACATTAAAAAGATTAGCGTGCCCCAACCCACTTAATAGTAAAATCTCATCGAGGCACCATTTTAGCCAATGCGATCCATCCACGTGTCTCCCATTTGTGTAAAGACGCGTAGCCATGTGAAGCATTATTGGATGGTGGGAAAGACATTTCTGTGTCTAATCAATTATAATGTATCATGTGTATATATAATTAAAAAAAATGATTACATAACAAATTTTTATTAGTTGGACACATAAATAAATACATAGACAGGTATAGACGATTTTCACCCGTTGGGAAAGGTGTTAATATTGGACTAATCACAATTTCTTTTACTAAAATCTTGCACACCAAACAAACAGACACACACAACTTCTTTAAACCACCTATTTTTTCTCTAATATAAATTGTACATCTAAAATTACTGGCAAATATGTATATATTTTTGTGCGTAATTATTCACAATTTACCATATTTATATATAATTAGAAGAAATATACACGTAGCGAATTCTAAATGGTTACGATTTTCACCTGCGTGAGAGAAATGAGAGGAAGGATAAAATCTTGAATGTTCATCACTTATCCACAAGGATTAAGGGGAGGCATTCTAGTCTTTATTTATAATTTTATATTTTACTATCAAAATCTTAATATTCTTGCAATTCACAATATGAGACAGTTAATTTAAGATTCAAATTCATTCTGGCAATTCAGTTAATTTTTCATGAAAGTGGAATTCAAAATCTTTTTCTCTAAACTAATTTATTTTTTCGAGTGTTTAGACTTCCAAAAGGAACAAATCATTGGACTGAAAACCAAAAGGTAAAAAACACAAAATTCTTCACCTACATTACCCCTAGAGAACCCTAGTAAATAATAAATGGGAGGGAACACAGATAATATGACCGTTACAAATGTCCAAATCCAGTTCCTATATAATCTTTCCCTCCTCAAACTCAAAGGTTGTAGTAGTACTTTCTTATCTGATCAAAACATTTAATGTTCTTCTTCTTCTAATTAATATGGCTTTCTTGAACTCACATTTCATTATATTCTTAGTGTCATTTCTAACTTTGTTGTCTGTAGAAACTTTAAGTGCTTCCAGATTTCATCAGAGCCAATTACCGGAAAGTTCAAACTCTAGTAAAAACCACCGGCATAGATGGATAGGACCTTCCGGCCACCGTACAATTACTGTTGATGTAAATGGATATGGGAATTATCAGTCAGTTCAGGCCGCCGTAGACGCTGTAGCAGTTAACAACCGCAAGAATGTTCTTATCCTCATCAGTCCTGGTTTTTACATGTAAACTTTTCACCTTTCTTCTCTTCTACATTCTCTCTTATTACTTTCTTCTTTAAAACCACATCAATAACTACCTAGGGTGTATTATTGTTATGTCTCCGATCTTAAACAATTGTCATGTGTCTTACTTTTTTTTCCTAGGTTCTTTTTATTTGTTTAGGTTGTATATTCTTTTTTTATAATAAAAAAAATAATAGACATTTGACAAATTTATAAGACTGTGGTAGAGGATGAATGTGATTGAGAATGGGTCTGAGTATCCAAACTCTGGCTGCAATATGATAAAATATACTCTCTCCATTTCATAATAGACTATAGTGGTCCTTCTAGGGACTTTAACAGAAATTAAGTAAGAGGAAGAGAAGAGTAATTTTTAATATTATACTCTTTAAGTCTTAAACATCCATATTATCGCTAGGTATACACTATATGTCTCACTGTTTTATTATATGTCCCGGTCTTTTATAAAAAATTGTCTTCATTTCATAATAGAGGACTTTAACATAGATTAAGGAAAAGGGAAACAAAATTAATTTTTACTATTATACCTTTAAGTATTAAGTCCCGCATTATCACGCGTGTAAGGGTATCCATCCATTTTTCTTTTCGCGGTCTATTAAGTTTATTGAGTGACGCATATGGTAAAATTTAGTCAATCCTCTCCCTCCCTATTGAGGTACAATTTTTTAAAAAAAATATCATTTTAACCAGTGAAAAGACCTACAACCCATTTTTTTATTTTTTTTATTTTTTTGTATAGAGACTATGATATACAAAATAGGCTATGAACAAAGGAAGCACTAATTTTGTCCCAAAATCATTTGACAGATCTATATCTAATTAAAATAGTATTACAAAGTGTATTTTGCCCCAAGCCCATCCTCAACCAACTGAGAAAATCTTTCTATGCATTCTCACTATAATATGTATTGTGCATCGTGATGAATTGATGTTTTGATGATATATTATACATGCATGTTGGGGTTGTGACGGTGGTGGTGGGTGCAGTGAGAAAGTGGTGGTTCCGGCGTCAAAACCATACATAACATTTCAAGGGGCAGGAAGAGACGTAACGGTTATAGAATGGCACGATAGGGCCAGCGACCGTGGTCCTGATGGTCAGCAGCTTCGTACTTATCATACTGCTTCTGTCTCCGTCTTTGCTTCCTTTTTTTCAGCCAGAAATATTAGCTTCAAGGTATCACATGTCAATATATTAACATAGACCGCGTCCATAACAGAATTTTTCATTCACATAAAATTATATGTCAAACAACCATAACATTTCGCTCGATATAATTGACAAGCACGGATTAACACTACCTCAATTTCAGTACATGTAGCGAGGAATAAGAAATAAAAAATTAAAGTATTTTTTTAATCAAACTATCAATATTACTCTCTTAAATAGAAGTAGTAGTATACAAGTTATATTTAAGAGAGCAATATTAGTATTTTGACTAAAAAAGTATCTTCTTTATTTATTTCCTTAGTTTTCGCTAACATGTATAAGACAAGAATTGAGAGAGTGTTATTTTTAAAGAGCTTTCTCACAATTTTGCTGTGTGTGAATCTGCACGGGAGTTCAGAACACAGCACCGGCGCCAATGCCAGGGATGCAAGGGTGGCAGGCGGTGGCGTTTAGGATTTCCGGCGACAAGGCTTATTTCTCAGGCTGCGGATTCTACGGCGCCCAAGACACCCTCTGTGACGATGCTGGCCGGCATTATTTCAAGGAATGTTATATCGAAGGCTCCATAGACTTCATTTTTGGAAACGGCCGCTCCATGTACAAAGTAAGTTTATATTACTTATTGCATTTGCATGCTTAATATTAATTAATTATAATTTGGATTAATTAGATTATCATTAGGAAAGCTGTTGTTAGTGGAGATATAAGCATGCCATTTTTCCTCCAAAAGGTTATAAATAATTGCGCCATTTCATTACAAAAAAGCTGCTCTTTTTTCTTCTCATGTTACTGGTACTATTAAGCAAAAGGTGGATTGAAAATTTTAAAAATACTAGTATTTATAGAAATTTTATATATAGTTTGGAAAATTTTATCTGTTTCATCCCCACGAATTTATTTTACCTTGTTTATATGTAGTTTGCCATACTGTTGCAATTTTGCCCCTAGCAACAAATACCTGACTTCGTCCATGGCTGCTTTGATTCCTATATTTATAAGTGTATAAGTGAGTAGTTTTATATTAGTTAGTGAGTAAATTTGAAATTTATATGCAGACCAATAAATATAATACACGTAGATCAAAAGTGCCGATTCACGGGAAAAAAATTGAATTTTTATCTTACTTGTGTTGCATTATTTGATGTGGATATAAATTTCAAACCCTCTTCCCATTGATCTGAATATCCAAGTGATTAATGAATTAATGTTAACCACCCATCAAAGGCCTAAAAATAATAATTGGCTTATCCATATATTATTAATGTGTGACAAACCTTATTGTGGTCAGGACTGCGAACTCCACTCAATTGCCACGAGATTCGGATCAATAGCGGCACAGGATAGGAAGTCGGCAGATGAGAAAACTGGTTTTGCCTTTGTCGGGTGCAGAGTAACGGGTAGTGGCCCAATTTATGTGGGCCGCGCTATGGGCCAGTACTCACGGATCATCTTCTCTTTTACCTATTTTGATGACGTGGTTGCACATGGTGGCTGGGATGACTGGGACCATGTCAGCAACAAGAACAAGTAATAAACAATCACCTTTCTCGTTTTCTTCCTAAGAAATTTTATTTTGCAAATACAGAATAAATTTTAACTGATGAAAATTTTGATAGCCGAAAGTTTTTTTTTTAAGGAAGAAAGCCTATTTTTTAATTGAAAATAGGTATTTACGCTCTTCTCAATCTTCAAATTAAATATTCGACAATTTAAATTTATTCTGTAACCGGACTGAATTTCTTCACCATATTTTCTTCTATTTAATCTTTTTCATCACTTTATATAAATATCTAACTTTTAAATTTTGTCATTTTGCAGAACTGTATTTTTTGGAGTATATAAATGTTGGGGCCCAGGAGCAGCAGCAGTCCGTGGAGTTTCGTGGGCCCGAGAGCTGGATTTTGAGTCGGCCCATCCATTTCTTGTGAAGAGTTTTGTTAATGGAAGGCATTGGATTGCACTAACAGATGCCTAGCATCTACACCTCCATATATACGGCTGAGAAGAGCTAATTCAAAAAAATTATTTCATTTCTTTTTTCTTTATTTCATTCATGTGATTATATATTCAATTTTTCATAAACAGAAAAGAGATAAATGTTAGTAACTTTTTTTTTTTTTTTAATCTTTTTTATGATTACAAGTGTTAGTAAATTATTGTAACCCATTCACAAACAACACCATTATATTTATTAGTTTCTCTTTTCTGTTGTTATATTACTATCATGATGGCAAACTTAAATGATTTCTAGTAGACTTCGATAATTGCGTGACTAATACGAGTATCCAGGTAGCATACACACTCGAAATAGTTCTATCATGAACCTTGTACTTCATAATTCACCACATCATCAGACGATAGAAACAGGGAATTTGTCATCATTATTATCTTGAGTGATAATTTTTTTACCACAACCATAAGTGGTGACACAAACTATGTCCATAATAATATTCTTCATGCCAAAATTCCAACCACATCTAGAATTTTAATTTTATAAGGAAAAGAAACCTGTAATTATATCAGTAGCAAAACAAAAGACCAATCTCCCCTGGAACTAAAAAGTTCTATGATCATTCTCGCTTAAACGATAAAAACAGTTGTAACATCTCACATGATGGAACAATTCTGTTGCGACTCCAGCATCTCTGGTGATCTACAAAAGCGCAATCGAAACCATTTATCAGCCATTGCTTGATAAAAGAAACGATAAAATAACCAATCTCCAAGTGCGTAAATGGAAGAAAGACGAGAATAAGTCTGTGGTTAGATGACTCTTAGAACCCACAAAAAGATGTTGTCACTCCCAAAAGGAAATGTGAAATTTTACAAAGTGTGTTAATTATGATCTAGAGCGAACCGACCCCAGTCCCTATAGGACTTGAAAGGTTTTAACTCATCTGCCAAAATGCAACGCATACAGAAAAAGATAAAGTTGCATCATTATTTTGCATATAAACACGGGTTTGAAGGTACTTACAATTGTCCGAGGTTTGACATATCAAAATCTGGACCAAGCTCTTGAACGATATCACTAGGGGGTTGTCCACATTCTTGCATTTTCTGCATGAGCTCAACAATCTTATTGAAGTTTCCTGGCTCTTTTTCATATACTTCATTTAGGTCTTTAATAAGTTGATACTGGTGCGAAAACCGTTCATATTCTTCACTGCCGAGTTGGCCTTTGTTGTCCTCCAACCATTTTGGATATCTTTCACCAATTTCTTTCATAGGCTCATAAAGAATTTCTTTAGATAAAAGCTGTTGCATCATTGTCTCTACCATGGATTCCATATCCTGGAAACAGACAGTTGAACACGAGGATTTAGTTACTGTTAAATTTATTTATATCCCCCACCCCCCAAAACAAAAAGTGAATATCAATCACTTCTAGATATAACTATGCAGTCAACGTGCACTTTGCAATACCTCAGAGGATCAGACTATGCATGAACTAGTAGGCTAGAAACTACAACAAATCCTATTCTCTCCATTTTTTTCTTACACCGAGCAACTAGCTCCATTCTCTTGTATAGGGTCCAATAAACAGGAAAACAAGAAAAATAGAACGATTTGTGAGTTTAGCTGGGAAAATGAGATCACCCATGTCTTACGTCACACCAAGAGGTATACATTTCTTAACACAAGACTGTCAATCACTTTTGCAAAGACAAATCACATTGAAATCAAGCATCCAGATATTGTTCGTTTAGCTGACAAGGATGTGACTCTCGTGACAACCAGCGTAAAACTTAGTCACATCCTATGACATGAACCAGCTGACAAGTATGTGACGAGTTGATGAGTCAACAGTTAGTTATCATAGTAATAGTATTGCTTGAAATTCGAATACAGCAAGGTGGTATTCACTCAAGGCAATTGCATATTAAGGACTACTACCTTTTCTCCAGTACTAACTACTAATGGATTCCATGTTCTAGCTCCACTTTCCGTTTCAGAATTGCAGAAATAACTCATTCTAGCAAACCATGCATGCACAAGGATAAATTTAAAGCTCGGATGTATTTATCAAAAAGAACTAGATTGTTCTATCAACCTCTAACACTTGCAATCTTGTAAGGAAACTCCACTAGATATGTACAAATTGGACTAAATTGTTCGTTTATGTAACATAGAACGCCAAACAAAAAGTTCCAGAAAGCAGAAGAATTGAATTAGGATACATTATTTCGGTTCAATAAATACACAAATACAAATTTTAACCAGATAATCCCCAAATGTTAAAACTTGAAAAAATGAATGAGGGAATACCTGAGAACCAGCAAGCTCTTCAAACTGTTTAACCAAATCTTCCATCATTGCATCATTTCCAACATTCTCCCCATCCACTTTTGGCCCAGTCACAGATTCCAACCCTTTAACAGCCTCTTTAGTCTGCTCTCTTAGTTTATCAAGAGCCTCTGAAGCATGGGATTCCTTAGCTATCTTTTTCTTACCCTTTTTCTTACTTCTCAAATCAGGCAAACCCATCCCTAGCCCTTGTACCCCACCACCCATATAAGAATTATCTTGCTTGTTCCCTCCATTATCCCCACTCCTATAAATAATTCACACACAAAAAACAACGAAAACCCTTTTCAATTCAGTACCTAAATAAAATTATCAAAGCCCTAAAAATCATGAAATAATGAAAAAAGATTGAACCTTTGAGAAGAGGATGTAAGATTGAGGCTCTTGAAATCATCTAAAGCACCTGAAATTAATGTTAAAAAAATAATCAAAATTTTCAACAAAAATCAAACCCCAAGAACAAGTTTTTTGTGCCCATATATATGTGTGTGTGAGAGAGAGAATGATTGTAGGAAGTTTCTTACTGTCGAGCAGTTGGTCCAAGTCATCTGAGTGTTCAGCCATGGATTCTTCGTCCTTTTCTGTGTCTATCTTCTGAAAAATATCTTGTTGGGAAGACACTGCTTCTATCATTTTTGTGGGTTGTCTAATTAAACATCTATATGAATAATCTAGTAATTAACATAATAGGAGTAGCATAAAAAAACAATAAGATAATAGGAGGAAGTAATTAGTGTACTATCATCGCTAGCTATATTTTTTATCTAATTATATTTTAGGGTAAAAAACGCAGCACACATCTAAATTATTATCAGTTATCTATTTTAACACTTAAAATTAAATTTCGTCGTTTTATGACACTTCCACTTTGTAGAAATATCGATTTTAACGTTTTCATACATTTTTTTTTTGTTAACTCTAACGGATGATGATAATGTATAAGTCACATGATCATTTATAAAGGTATTTTTGAAATAAAAATAAAATTATGTTTTTTCCTTATTGTTTATTTTCCTTTTGTACTATTTTATTTCTTATTCACGACTAAGATTCATTCTCTATTCCAACTCCATCGCATCAAATCATTTTCATTCCGCCGCCGTCATGTTCTTCAATAACTTGTCTTCCTCATGACATCATGGACTCCCAACCACCACTAACG
>JAOWBF010000038.1:8652497-8663815 GCA_028566175.1 Vinca major
GGAATCGAGACATTTGGAGATTAATTAATATCACATATTGCAAGATTTTCTATAAACATATAGTATATACTACAATATTTATTTCTTTATTTGGTGACTAATATTTAAAATACACTTAAGGTCCATTTTGAATGACTCGATCGAGACATTGCCCTTGAACTCCAATATAGGAAAATATCAAGAGTTCAAGTCAAGATGGAAAGGAGTGAAAAAACACTACTATTCTCCCGATATGAGAATTTTTTAAAAGAAAATAAAATGTGCGTCAATCAACTACATCACAACATATTGCCATCACTCATCACAATATATATTTCACCGGATTAGTAATACTTTGGCGGTATTCATTCATGATAAAATAAATAAAAACAAAATAAATAAAAAACCAAAGAAGAAGAATTTATGATTCAGTCTCCCAAATTCATCTTCTTCATTAATCCTTTTTGCTATTTTTTTGTATCCCAAACACAAAACCACCTCTCTCTCTCTCATTGTCTTCTTTTTCCAAGTGCTTTTAACCTTCCTAAAAAAGAAGCTCCTCCAATATATACTGGTGGCTCTGACCCACATTTCATCAAACACTCTACAGTGGAATCCTTTAATATAATACAAGAATCTCATCAAACCCCCACAAATGGGGGAAATTTAGAAGAAAATCCCTTCAATCGAGCCTCTCCCTTGTGGGTTTTTTGTTTCCCTTCGCACATTTAAGAAAGACAGAGAGAAAAGGTGGAGTTTTTAACTATTTTATTTGCAGTGCAGAGTGTCCAAAATTGATTGATTGTTTAATGGTATTTTCAAAGCAATACTATGAGAAAAGAGGCAAAATCAAGTGGAAATTATAATCCAAGCAGTAGTAGAAGAAGGAGCTATGGGGGTGGGCAATAAGGTATGGAAGCAAAGTGAGGGTGTATTTCTTGATTTTTTGTATGATAATAATAAGCAGCAGAAGCAGAAGAAACCACAACAGCATTGTTCATGGTCATTTTTGAGAAATGGGTCTTCAGTTACAGCAGCAACAAGAAGGCCAAAGATGTCTTGGTCTGTTAAGATTTGTGGGTTTTTGCTTTTTGCTGTTGGGTTAATTTCTCTCTTCACTGGACACTTAGTTTCTGATCTTGAATGGTACTCTCAGCGCCTTGTCAAGAGATCCTTCTTGTCTAAGCTGGTAATGTAGCTATAATGGCTTTTTGATTTTGTAATTTTTTTACCCATTCTTTTGTTGTCCTTGTTCATGTAGCAAAAATTAATTAAGCAAAAAATTAGGTTTTTTTAAATTAAAAATATCAATATTAATTTTTTAAATAGAATTAGTGGTATACAAGTAATATTGATATTTTGATTAACAAAGCACCTTATTGTTTGTTTCCTTAATTTTTGTTACATGTTCATTTAAGGAATGGAGTTAGTATTACTCTTTGATGTTCTTAGTGTCTTTTATGAGAAAGTTCTTCTTTTTTCCCCCTCTATCTTTTAGTTTAGGAATGAAATGCAGCTCAAAAGAGAAAATTTTGAGTATATTAACTATTAAGTGTCATTTCTTGTTTGCGGTGTTATAATTTTCCAGTTAACAGAGGAAATTCTGTTCAAGATTCTTTCTTTAAGCACTTTTTATAATTTTTTCTTTCAGTTGTATTTCTTCATATAGTGTTTCAGAATTTGAGGTGCATGCTTAAGAGTTAATGGCAAGTTAGAGTAAACTGAGCTTTACCCTATCTTGCTTGATGGTTGTATGCCAAGCATTTGTTGGTGGATTTGGAGTGATGGGACTTTTTATTTCTTAAGAAATCATGATTTTGCTAATTAAATGTGGATCCATGGGGTGCATTGATTTGTTGGGAATTATGATAGAACTATGGAAAAGGACAGGTAGTGGAATAGAGAAGCAAAAGGTACGCGATATTTAGTAGAAGGAAGAAAATGACAAGAAGATTAAGATTGTTGGGACCATATATTATGCCTTTCTAGGTGTAATATTCAAAGTATGTTTTCTTTCTCTTTCCAAATTTCCTTTGTTCCTTTTTCATATAGGATGAATTAGTTTCTTAATCTATCATTTTTTTTTCTCATCAAAATTCATACACCAGAGACGGATTGGCTTTACTGGTTAGGTTGTTATTTTATGGCTTATTTCTCATGTACAAGATAGTTGTTAAGTTTCAGATGTTTGACTCTTATCCGTTTTCCCTTCGTTTTTACCCTTGTACTTATACTGATACTGTCTAACGTTTGTCATTATGGTATAAGAGTTTTGTGAACTTTGTTCTTTAGTTTATTTCTTGTTTTGGTGAGCGGGGTGGGGGTGGGGCGCAATGCCGGAACTGGCATTCCATGGTTCCTTTGTGATGCTTTTTTCTTTTCTTTGTCCTCATTGCAATTGTCATGTCTTGTAAAAGATGCTATAAGTATTTCTCAAGGAAAAGAAAGAGATGATAAAATACCCTGTTTTTTAAGAGTATCAGGAGGCCTTGCTAGAAAATTTTCTCCAATGCAAATCAAGTATGATATAAATGAATGTACTAAAAAAAGAAAAAGACTAAAGTTTTTTAAGAGGGTCGGACCTGTCACCCTGCAAATTTATTATATAACACATCAAATTAGAAATTGAATTTATTTAGTGGTTTTAATGCCAGTGAATTTATGTGGGTTCACAAATTGAAAATTTCTTCTTCCTACGTGGAAATTATCCATATATGTGGGAATATAGCTGCATTTTATGCCGATGTCGGTCTGAGAGAGCAACATCTACAGGAGGGTGATTATTTTGAATTACCTCACTTGGGACTCTTTTATTGTTCTTGTTTGCATTGTCGTTTGTCCTGGCAGTAACATATATGATTCTTATCACGTGGAGCTACAAATTTATGAATGTTATTTATGTTTCATATTCCTTATGCTACTAAACAGAATGGTAGAGGTCGTGCACCAATAGATATTTGGAAATCAAAGTTTTCAAACATGTACTATGGCTGCAGCGAAAGAGGCCCTCATTTCTCTCGTAAGCACTTACGCCCATGCTTGTATTTTCTTTTAGAAGTCAAAACTGAGAATTGCAGTTTTCAATGTTGCTTTTACCTAAAATTTAATTGCACCATTGCTGATATAATCCTAGTTGTGGAGAACTAAATTATTATTCATCTGTTCTTTTTTTCTGTTTATTATAACGTATGATCTGCTATTTTCCTATGATGAACTTCATTCACTTTATAAACTTGGTTGAATGAGTTGCTACATGGCTTAGATGTTATTGTTGGCCCCCATGTACTTTGCTTTTGGTTTTGAGTAAATTGCAGACCTTAATATTCGTATATATGAATTATAGCTGCTATACCTGAACGGTTGTCAAATGGTTATTTGCTCATTGCCACAAGCGGGGGACTCAATCAACAAAGAACTGGAGTAAGTTTGTTTCACGATCACGGCCTTTGTTTAGTTATAAGTTCAACTATTGAAAGTTTTGATCTTTCCTTCCAGCTTTATTTCTCCATCTCATTAATCCGCTGTTTTCTTTTCAGATAACTGATGCTGTAGTTGTTGCACGGATTCTTAATGCCACTTTAGTTGTACCAGAACTAGATCATTTTTCTTTCTGGAAGGATGATAGGTACATTGAGCTTTTATTCATTTGTGGATAGCTACGATATGGACCATGTTGAATAATGTGCTCATACAGATGTTTGATTTGACTTGCAGTGATTTCCTCAATGTTTTTGACATTAACTGGTTCATTTCTTACCTCGCAAAGGATGTGACAATAGTTAAAAGAGTCCCAGAATGGGTGATGCGATCAATGGAGAAACCCCCATATACAATGCGTGTTCCCAGAAAGTCGGAACCTGAATATTATCTTGACCAAGTACTTCCTATACTATTGAGAAGACGTGTAAGTGGGAAAATTCTATGCTGCATATCTCTCAATAAAGCTTTCAGATGCTTCAATGAACGTTATGGCCTATGTAACTCTGGAGCCTTTGGCTCACACACTTACACATGTTAATAAAGAGCTCTCGTTTTTTGGTATTCAGACTTCAGTTTTTTTTATTCTGTGTCCTAGCTTCAACTTGAAGTGACGATTTTCTCATTACACGTTACATTTTACTCTTTATTTTGGTTTAAACTATAGTACTGTACTTACAAGGAGAGGTACCTAAAAAGAACTTGTATACGATGGGACGTGGAAGAGATGCAATTTTTAATTTTCTTGAGATGTTTCTGCCTCAAAAAGATAAGAAACCTATTCCTCAGATCTCGCATGAACCTGTTCCATCCCATACTGAAAATTAATTATTGGTTAAGGTGAGGGAGGAGGCAGAGTTTTGGTGAGGTGGGAGGTTGACAAATATTTCAATTAGGAGAAGTATGTTCTTTTACCTTCCTTTTGGTTTGATATGAAGGTGGTAGATGAATGGAGAGAGGGGTGGGGGGGGGGGACACGGGAAAGAGAAATATATGTATTTACATTTATATTCCTTATTATTTTTCTGTCTTAGTCAATTTCAAAAAGAGTCTTTCTTAAAATGATTATAGTCTCTTATATAAATATACGGGAAAGAGAAATATATGTATTTACATTTATATTCCTTATTATTTTTCTGTCTTAGTCAATTTCAAAAATAGTCTTTCTTAAAATAAATGAAAGATATAGAAAGTTTATATGTATATGTAATTAACTGAACAAGTGAACTGAATTTGTTGCAGGTTGTTCAGTTGACAAAGTTTGATTACAGGCTCGCTAATGACCTTGATGATGATCTACAGAAACTGCGTTGCCGTGTAAACTACCATGCTTTAAGATGTACAAAACCTATAATGAATTTGGGGCAGAAACTTGTAAACAGAATGCGGAAAATGGCGACACGTTTTATTGCAATTCACTTGAGGTTTGTCACTCTTCTTACTGTTGAAAAAGTGAAATATTGTGGCTGTTTGCTTACATGTTCGGATACTCTTGCCTTTTCTTGGAGTTCTCGCATATCTTAAATAAAACTTCCGGTGTCTGATTGCTTGTTAAGTTCCTCTTAAATATAGAACATGTACAAACGGAAGCATAACAAGACTAATTTTATGATAACTGCCACTTGAAGAGTAAATTTTTGCTCCGTTGGTATTTTTTCCTTTTGTTCTTTTCTAAATATTGTATTACTTATGAAAAATATGCTCATTCGTGATCATCATATGCTAACTGTACTGAGAGCAAAGTGATCTAATGAGCTTTATTAGCATTGTTGTTTTGTTTGGTTCTCTAATCTCTAGTCCTCGAATTTCATTTTTCTTGTCCCTTGATCTGTCACAGGTTTGAACCTGATATGCTAGCATTTTCTGGTTGTTACTATGGCGGGGGAGATAAAGAAAGAGACGAGCTGGGAGAAATACGAAAAAGATGGGAAACACTACCTGTGAGATTTCAATTCTTTATTACTATTTATCTTGATTTGTTATTTGTCTCACAATCGCAGTACAATTTGAAGGATTTCCTTCGTAAATGTATGCTTCTGCTGCAGGAGTTGAGCCCTGATGAGGAACGGACACGAGGGAAATGTCCACTCACTCCCCATGAAGTAGGTTTGATGCTCCGAGCACTCGGCTTCAAGAACGACACTTTCCTTTATGTTGCATCTGGTGAAATATATGGTGGAGAAGAAACTTTGAGACCCTTGAGAGAGCTCTTTCCGAACTTTTACACAAAGGAGATGCTTGTTGCGGAAGAGCTACAACCTTTTCTGCCCTTCTCATCTCGCCTCGCTGCCATTGACTACATTGTTTGCGATGAGAGTGATGTTTTTGTCACAAATAATAATGGAAACATGGCAAAGATTCTAGCTGGCCGAAGGTAAGGATCTAATTTCTCATGGTTAGGCCCTTGTAAAACATATAATAGGTACACAATATTCAACCATATATGAATCTAAGTTTCCTGCTTTCGTTTCACAGGAGGTATGCGGGACATAAGAGGACAATCAGACCAAATGCCAAGAGGCTCAGCGCTTTGTTCATGGATCGAGACAAGATGGACTGGGGTAGGTTTGCCAAGAAGGTCAGATCTTGCCAAAGAGGATTCATGGGAGAACCTGAAGAGATAAGACCAGGACGTGGAGAGTTTCATGAATATCCATCTTCGTGCATTTGTCATAAACCTAAACCTTCGAACTACTCTAATGCTCCTAGGTCTCATGATGAGGATCAGAATTTAGTTAAGGTTCCCATTGCTTCCGACAACAACCTGAAAACCCCATACGTCACTGTTTTCCATGCGAGAGCAAGAAACTCGAGCACAGTAGGGCGCCTATCCCTGGGAGACGAGACTGCTCATCAAGACCCTTTATCTGACTGAGAACTCCTGTAGCTGGATTTTGTTTCCATACCAGAGTTTATGCCGTCCTTACCACGTCGTTTCCACTCTGCTGTTGCCTGGTACGCAAACATGTGAACTCTAGGAGTGATCTCGGGGCTTTAAATTGGCGTAGCACTCGGTTTAGTGCGGTGTTTAGATCAATGTATAGGAAACTTGTTTGTTCTGATGAGCTTGCAATTGTCCATATTGCAGTTTGTAGCGCGAAAAATGATATTACTTTAGCTCTGTAATGGAATTCTAGATCAAATGTTTACTGGTATCTTGTGATCTCACTGGCCCCAAGCCAAGTTAAACTGAGATGTATTTGTTGTTTTTTCACTTACCATATTGGATGACTACCCAGTTGGGGGCATCTTGGTGTTTACACTGGCAGTCCACAAGAAAAGAATGGTATAAAATTGTTCAATTATTGTCGCGTAACTTTGAATGTATTGGTGGTTCGTTCTTATTCGTTATAAGGCTTGACAACCTTCCCCTTCTTGAGATACTTTTGAGGGGTTTGTCATGCCTGCCATTTTTAACACGGTATCAAGGCAATGTTAGGCACTTTCAATGTCCAAGTTTGAGCATCAACGTTAAGAAGTTTCCATGCGCAATAGGCCTACAACGGCATTTCCAGTTGGTCCTGAATTCGAGAGTTTCCTATCTTCCCTTTACAATATCCCACGAACTATTGATTGGTCCAAAAAGAGGGGGAGGGAGGGTAGAAAAAACATAACACATTTGAAATTAGAAGGAAGATGTTAGAATTAGTAGAATATGGCCCATGGACAAGGAATGTCATTCTAAGTAGTTAGGGTTCCAAGAACTGTAAAATGGTATAATTCATCATTGAAGTTTCTTTCTAGCAGTACATAAGAAATCCAATATACAACATCCCTATCAAGAGTACAACTAACAACAATTTCTGTAAGAAGATAAAATGGATATCAACATTTACTGCCTAATTTTACAGCTAAAGCACCAGGAAGCCACAATTTTCACCCCAGATTTGCATCTTGTGATAAACATACAGTCCGGACAAGCTTCTACGCCTGGTCCAACCCCTCTCATCACAAAGTTATTTCAATCAGTTGTTCCCTACCACACAGTAAACAAGTTCAATTTACTTGGGATTTTATGCTCCCAAAAAAGAAATAATTATCATAATTTGTTGCGTGAAGGGAAATGGGCATGCAGGTGGGGACAGGCGAGGAAGAAAGTCGGGATGATGTTACCTTTAGATGCACCCTTGCTTTGGTTTCTTTGACTTTTGTCATGCGAGACAGAGGGAAGCTTGGGGATAATGAGTGAGCTCTGCAATCCTTCCAATAGCTGAAACCGAGAAATACCAAAAAAGGTGAGGAAATACAAGTTTCACTTGGCCAGAAAAAAATTGTTCGATTGATATCACGTAATGAAAGAGTAAGAACAACGATAACATCATTGTTCTAGAATAAAATATCACATTCTGTGGATTCTGAGCATGATGGTAAGGCTAAGCTAAGCCATAGAAGAGGAATGGGAAATGGTTCAAGGAATTTGCTTACTTCCCCTTGGCAATTCTATTATAACAAGGGAAAAAAAGAAGAAAGGAGAGGGGGGTGGGGGTGGGGGGATATAAGCTACTGTCACAGATCAACAACGTGCTAATGCATGCCCATAAAGTATGAGTTCACAAAGGGCAATTTTCTACTAGCTACGCCCCCCCCCCCCCCAGTTTGTTTGCAGAGAACCAAGCTCAATGTATTAAGACTTACCCTCGAAGTTGGCTGAATCTTGCGAATTGACCTACGGGGCTCAACAACTTCAGGAACTAATTTATCCTTTTCTTCCACTTCGGATGACTTTCCTCCAGCATGTGCAGGTTTTCCCTTCCTCAGCCGCTCGGATTTGACGTTAGTTGCAGCCATTTTCTTGGGAATAGTTGAGCTTGGAGCATGTGAAAATGACAGTGTTGGACCAGCTCCCTCTTCAACATTAGAAGAGGATACAAACTCATCCAGATTCTGCTCACCTTCATCCCTATCATTGCCGGTAGTATTCCTTGCCATGCTATCACTTAAAGCAGCCGCCCTTGGAGCAGAAACTGAAGATACCTCTCTCCGGGGTAATGTTCTGGTTGACACACTTGGAGGTTTTGCGGGCTTAAAACCTCTGGATTTAGATTCAGCTGCTTGCTTTTCCTTTGGTTCTACTTTGGAACCATTCTTCCATGCACGAGCTCCTGATCCTTTAGGCATCAAATACTTTGCAAACTTTTCCGAATCAGTTGACATACTGTTCTTAGTGCTACGATCAGAAGTATAATGTTTGCTAACTTCCATAAATTTCCTTTTCTTTCCAGGCTTAGGGACACCAAAAATAACTTTTGAACCTTCTTTCTGTAAACCAGACCTCATTGTCCTAAGAGTCTCTGGCTTGTTATCATTCTTGGTAGTGCCAACATTAAACACTTTATCTGCAGCAGATAAAGGTAACGATGATGATTCTTCGGGTTTCCTTGGTTCAGAAACATCCACATTGTTTGACATTTTGGCCTTCCCTTTCCCCTCAATAGCAGGACAACCTAGCTTCACTCGTTTCTCTCGAGGTGTATCACCACCCTGGAAACAGATGATAAGAAATACGAGAATAAGTCAAATAAACAAACTGAAAAATGACTCAACTTCAGCATGGAAATTGTTAGCGAACCTGGAAAGAGTGGTCTTGTGAAGAACTTGGCAACTCGATCCATTTCGCATCCTTCCAAATACGAGTAGACCGAAGATGCCACACTTTTACAGCTGATATTTTCCCTTGAACTGCAAGCAATACACAAGAAACAATTATTTCCCGTACAGTAAAGTTAGCACAAGGCATCATGGGTTTGTATGCTGAAGTACCTGGAAAGTGAACACTTAATGTTGACTCGTCTTTTTTGTTTTTTTCTACGACGACTCCTTCACGCCAGCTAAAAGAACACAGAGAAAAAGGTTTGAGACAAATGGAAATTAAACATTTCAGTGTTCAAAGTTGGAAGCGGAACAGTGATTTTACATCAGACTGCGAATTTGAGCAAAGCCTCCAGCAGTATTGCCTAGGGTACTGGTGTAAAGAAAGTTCTTTGCTATTGGAATGCATAAATTTTTCATGGTTCTTATATACATGCATAGCCTTCATGTACATGTGATTACAGAAAACGAGTCATCTCCAATTGCAGGACCAACTGTCTTAGAACTAACAATATGAAAAACTTAACTAAATACTCCCTCCGTCCAAAATTATCTATCCACTTCATGTTTTATACGGGATTAAGGTTTCATCAAATTCTATGGTAGAATATGGTAAAATGTCAAACATGACCCAATTTAATTTTACTCCCAATTTAATTCTAACTTCTTTTCTCTCTATTCTTGTCTCTACAACATTCAATACAAGTGGTAGGATTGGAAAAACCATTATTAATGAGCCATTTATTTAGAAAGTGGACAGTTAATTTAGGACATATTAAAAAGAAAAAACGTGGGCAGATAATTTGGGACGAAGGGAGTACCATACACGGGATAAAATTTACAATTATAACTCCAATCTAAGAAATTTATACAAGCTTCAAAAATCTTTTTCGTTCACAAAAACTACACTACATAAAGTAACATAATAATACCCGTCTCCAAAATATGTAATATTCATAAGCATAAAGACTTATTCTATCTTTCCAAGAATCATTATCGAAACTCAAACCAACACCTAAAAAGTGTGTACTTTGAAAAGCTAAAGGCATAAAGAAACTAACAAGAAAATTCCCTTTACGCAGATAAGAAAACAATAACCTTTTCCAGTGATCAACCAAATAGTCTAAATTGCTCATCCACCCACCCCCACAAAAAAATAACAATTAAATAAGGTCTTTATGCTTCTCATAATTTTAACCGGATACCAAGGTAGGTTTTATGTCCTTTTACGGGTAAAAGTAAGGACAGGATGAATTATTTGATGAGACACAAGAACTACTGTAAACGAGATTCGACCCAGAGGAAGAAAGGACAATTCTTAGATTTCATTACGGCAATCAGAGAACATAAAAGAAATTTCTTACCAGCTTCCCACCCATGCATCAACTCTATCTCCAAGAGACCAAACATGATCCCTTACAGCTGCTCTACGTCTTTTCCTTGTCCCTTCATATGTTAAATTAGTTATAGGATTGGCAGGACGTATTATGGGCGGTATGCTGCCATGTGATTCCAATGGTACCCACTCCTTCAACTTCCCTGCACCATTACAGAAAAAATGCAATTTTATAATAAAGATGATATCAAATCTCTGCTTCTTAATGATAAAAACATAACATCAGCTCAAACACGACAGTGATCCCTTTACTCGGAATATAAAAGAAACGAAAAATATCATGTCAAGTATCAAGTTACATCTATAAAATGTTATGGGTAGAGAAGCACGTGAAGGCAATCTATATAATACTAAATTGAAAGAGTACTCTATCTACCCAAAGCCAATAGCAGCATAGCCCCTGCGTAAGATATCTTTTTTTTATTTTTTTTTATTTTTATGAAAGCATAAGATATCTTATGAACTTGATAAATACGCACTGCTCATTCAACCTGTTAACTTAACAGACCAAGAAGGAAGAAACTCCAACTCACTATTCACGTGCACCTCAACCTTGCTCCACAAATTCCTGCTCAGTGATATAAACAAGTCTCTCTCAGATTCTAAACTCCATCCTAGGCTAAAGATCAACACCAAACTGAATAAAACTTGAAAAAATTTCTTTCAGCTCCTACAAAAGATAAAGATTAGAGAAATAAAAGTTTCGGCCAAGCTTTCATTTAGTCAAATCTCCCACAGAGGAAATTTAATCTGGCCTTTACAACAGATAAAGATTGGTGATGTTCAGTGTAGTGGGTCTGTTAACCATTATGTGTGGGTGGGTGAAGACCCATCTTCAAGGAGAACCAAGCAAACAGTCTTCAGCACACTCCCAAGT
>JAOWBF010000038.1:8754652-8765919 GCA_028566175.1 Vinca major
ATTCATCATCATCATCAAATATACATAAAAGCATGGAATGGCAATCGCGTCCGCCTCTCTTTTTTCTTATTCATTTCCTTCGCTACTCATTTTTTCCGTTCCACAATTCTCTGTTTTCCAGTTTCCTCGACGGATACCCGAGGTATGAATATCATAAGCATGTATTTTGTATGATATTGATGAGCTTTTAGCTTTTGAATTTTTGTTTACGTTTAACTAGATTGAAATCGAATATGATTTTTTTTTTGTCGTTCGTTCGTTCGTAATTTCACGGAAATTTGATAGGAATTGTCAGCTACCGCGCTTCTCAATTGATTTTAGATCGATTTTGTCCCAGCTGTTGGTTATGTTGTTTATTGTACAGATGTTATGTATGATTTATTCAGATTACCTCTATTATATAATATAATTCGTTTAAAATATATACCGAAAATTAAATAAGTAAACAAAGTATCTTATTAGTCAAAATATCAATATTACTCACTTAAATTAGATTTCCCTACCACTAATTCTATTTAAGAGAATAATATTATATTACAGTACTTTGTTACCTTAAATTTCGCTATACGTCTACTTATATTAAGGAATGGAGAAAGTATTTCCTTACTGTGTTCATGTAATTTAGTTTTTGCGGCAATTTGATAGGAATTATTGTCAGATACTGTGATTATCAATTGCTTTTAGTTTGATTTTAGTGAATTTTGTTTTTCGTACATCATTCTGCCGAAATTTGATAGGATATTGTCAGCTACCGTGCTTATCAATTGCTTTTAGTTTGATTTTGCGACCGCCAAGCGAATATTGTTCTTATATAGATTTGCTATATTTTTTTATCCATAATTGCTGAACTGTGTTTCTGAAATTTTGTTTATGCAGTAATTTGATAGGAATTATTGTTATCTACCATGCCTATCAATTGTTTTTAGTTTGATTTTGCGCCCGCAGTTGAATATTGTTGTTCTTATATATTTCTTAAATATTTTTAATCCAGAATTTCCGCACTGTGATCCTGAAATTTAGTTTCAACTTTCAAGAAAGGAAAATTAGTTTCTGAAATTTGGATTTCCAACTTTTTTTTCTCTGCGCGGCCAAAATATAGTACCTTTGACATGATTTTCGTTTTTTTATCTGCATGATTCTTATCCTTGAAGATTGATAGCTGAAAGTCAAGTTCTAAGTAATATTTGTTCTGGCACAGAGTTTCTGAGTTGTGTTTAAGCTTAACAAGTCTTTTTTATACTTTGTTCAGGAAACAGCAAAATAATAGTATATAAAGATCATATCTTTTCCCGTTTGGATTTACTAGATTAATATTTTATTGCATTGTCTCATAGCTGAAGTATCACATCATAAGCTCGTTGGTACCTTTTGCGACATCATTGATTCTTGTATGTCGGGCTTGCCAGTAGCTCTTGAATGATTATCTATTAGTTTCTTAGGCAAATAATTGTAATTGATTAGTTCTGCATCCTACTTCTGTTATTCCTTTCACGAAGACATATTTCTTGGGTTTTGGGAAGTTACAATGCTAATTGAGTTCTAAAAGAACTTTAGCTAGCTTCTAATTCCAAGTTTGAGTCAATAGTGTAGGAAAAACTATAACTAACTTGTGATTTATAAACTTGTAACTTGAATATGTATATTGTCAATACGTTCGCTTGATGAAACACATCTGTGTCAGGATATAAGTGTAAAAGAAAATTATGCAATTGCAATATGTACAAATTGTCTGCTTCAGGAGTTTTCTCCATCTATTGATGTCTTCTCTTACATTTCTCAAGTGTGTAGCAGTGGCTGCAGGTATATCTCTGTATAAGATGATGACATGTATCTTTTCCTTTTGTGGTAGACTTCCTGGCACTGGGTATCCATGAGCTCCGCATCATGTTTGAAGAACAGTATTGCTTACTTAGATACCCGTTGGACTGAAATTTGAGATGTGGATACTTCTATTCCTATCAGAAGAGAAGATAGAACACTTGTTTCCTTCTAGGTTAGAATTTTGTGGTATAGCTTGCCAGTTCTGTTAAATACTGAAATGACTAAGCTATTGGGGAGGTTCTTTGTTGTTCTGATGTTCAGGATTGATTGGAAGAAACTGTTGCTTGTTAGTTCATTTCTAACTATAGGAAGTATTTTTATACAAATTTCTAGAATTCCTCACCCACTGAATGTGTGGATATTCAGCCCCCCAACAGTTCTAGCTGGCAAACATTCATATAATGCAATAACTGAAAATTCTACTACTACACTGGTTAACCGGCTTGAGCGTATTCAACTTGCCTCCACAAGTGTTTCTACCAATTCTTCTGCCAAGCTGAATCATTCGGAAGTCGGGGTGGAAGGAGAAAATGTTTCTTCCATAAGAAGGCGAAGGAAAAGACGAAGTCAAAGAAAGCATCCGAAGCAAATCGATGTGATCATTGCTCCAGTTTCACCTCCTTTTTATGTAAATATGTCCAAAGACATGCTGGTAAGTGTTCAATCATATATACAAAATATGAGGATTCTAACTTAGCCTCTCTCTTAGTCTCTGAAGCCTTATTTTCAATTTCTGTAGTTTCAGATCAGTAACTATGTCCACCATACCTTTATAAACCAAAAGTTAACAGTATCAATTATATCACTTTACTGATTGAAGATATTTCCTTGGTACAAATAATTTAATTGCAGAGTTGTTGCATGGGTATCAAGTGTGTTTGAGAAACAAGCTTCAATATCTGTTGAATCCTCCTAATTCTTATTTTTCTTTCTGGCTATAAGACTTTTTCCTAATATACTGTGGATTACGCAGAAGCATATATGGTCAATGCGACCAAAAGAGGCACTTGTATATGCAAGAACAAAGATTGAAAATGCCCCAGCAGTCAATGATGATCCAGATCTGTATGCTCCTCTATTTCGTAACGTGTCTACTTTTAAGAGGTACTTCTGATCCTGTAAGGTTCTCTTTGACTAGTGCACAACATTACATTAGACTCATAGATAGTTGAGGGTTAAGTCGGTGATGGAACAAGTTTGTTGTATTTTGATCTAAAAAGTCATGCATCCAATATATGAAAAAGCTACGAGTACAGGATATGCTATTAGCTTTGTTTCGACTCTGACCAGCTTCATTTACTTGCACACCAATTTCGTGAATGCTTCAGATTAACTTATCAAATATTGCTGAAATTTTGAAATATTGTCATATTTTTCAATGTTTAGGGCTTATTGGAGATGAGTTCTTCTCTTCTATTCTTTTTCCCTTTCTATAGTGAAAAATATATTTGTGGCCACAAAGGTTTACATTTGTCAGTCATGCTCGGTTCTGAGTATAACAAGGCTTTTAAAGGAGCAGGATGGTTGAGTAGAAGTTTTGGTTCAGTTGTATTGTGTTTTGTACGAACTAGAATCTTTGTTTTTATAACAGTCGAGCTAAATATTGGCCACAGTTATTTTCTTGAGGGAGGAGAAAAAAGAAAGATATTTAATTGCCCAGAGTTACTTAAATATACAAAGTCATTCACTTTTATTGAAGAAATAGAGCTGGTTTTAAGTGCTTATATTGAATCAGAATGTGACACAAACAAGTATGATAAGCATGGACTGCTGAAAAGAAGAACTGAAAAACCAAAGCAGTTACAATTCTAGTCAAAGCCAGTGGTTGTATCCGTAAATTGGTTCTTGTTGATTGCATCAATATTTTTATGTAATGGTTAATTTGTTCCTTAGGAATTTAAAGAATTTTTATGTTTCAACTGGAATGCCAAAGTGAAATAGGATTGGTTTAAACATTACTCACAAATATAAAGCCACTGATTGTTTTTACTAAATTTTCATTGCTTACAAGTTGTAGTTTTACAATTTAACTACCTCTTAGTAACTTTCTTTTATGCTTATTTCCCATACAGACGTTTTCTGAAAATGTATTGTGAAATTTGCAGGAGCCATGAGATGATGGAACTCATACTCAAGGTATATATTTATAAGGAAGGCAAAAGACCCATTTTCCATCAACCTCATCTTCAAGGAATTTATTCGTCAGAAGGGTGGTTTATGAAGTTGATGGAAGAAAATAGACAGTTTGCCACAACCGATCCAGAAAAAGCTCACTTGTTCTATCTGCCATATAGTGCACGCCAATTGCAGTGGGCTCTTTATGTGCCTAATTCGCATAACATTAAGCCCCTATCTCTCTTTTTGCGGGACCATGTGAACTTTCTTGCCGCTAAATATCCTTTTTGGAACCGCTCTCATGGATCAGATCATTTTCTAGTTGCTTGCCATGATTGGGTATGGAAGTATGATTACACATATATATCTTGCACAAGCATATATTTTGTGTCTTGTTAGTTTTGCGGAGTTATTTGACCATGATAGTGTAGATACACAATTTTTCTATATATGATTTTGCGAAATTTTTTAGTAGTCAGCTATAGATTTCCAGAAAGGTTAATTGCCATATGCTGCGACTTACCTTGTGACATGACATTATTTCTGCCAATGCACGTTTATACAATGGGCATGAGAATCAATAATTAACAGCTAGGAATCTTTTTTAGGGGACGTGAACTTTAGTGTATGTGACAGCATGAAAGAGTGTGTTGATGAAGTGTTTTTAAATTTCAACATCTATTGTGTAGTGACTTCTACAAATGTTACGTCTTAGTTTTCATGATTATTCTCAATCTTACTTTTGAACTTTGAATCATGATTCTACAGGGGCCTTACACATTGACTGGGCATGAAGAACTTGTAAGAAACACTATCAAAGCACTCTGTAATGCAGATGTATCTGAAAGAATCTTTATCCAAGGAAAGGATGTTTCCCTTCCAGAAACCACCATAAGAAATATCCGGAGGCCTCTCAGAAATATTGGTGGTAAAAGAGTGTCACAGCGTCCTATTCTTGCATTTTTTGCTGGAAACATGCACGGTAGGGTGCGTCCAAAACTTCTGAAGTACTGGGGCGACAAAGATGATGACATGAGGATTTATGGACCGCTACCCAACAGAGTTTCTAGAATAATGTCTTATCCTGTGCACATGAAATCAAGCAAATATTGCATTTGCCCAATGGGCTATGAAGTAAACAGTCCCAGGATCGTCGAGGCCATATACTATGAGTGTGTCCCGGTGATTATTGCTGATAATTTTGTCCCTCCTTTTGATGAAGTGCTCGACTGGAGCGCATTCTCCCTTATCATTCCTGAGAAGGATATTCCTAAACTAAAGGAGATACTATCAGCTATACCTTTGAGGAAGTATCTTATCATGCAAAAGAACGTAAAAATGTTGCAAAAGCATTTTCATTGGCATTTCAAACCTGTTAGATATGATTTGTTTCATATGATACTACATTCAATCTGGTTGAGTAGGCTAAGCCAGATCCAAATACACCAATCATCTTGATGTATACATACTTTTTTTTGCCATTGTAAATGTGCTATTTTTTTGAAGGTATACTTCCAAGTTTGTGTTTTCTACACGAATCACGGTTCGTATTTCATGGATTCTTTTGGATGAGAAAGATTTGTTTGTTGAATTACTGTTGCAGACTTGCAGATGGAAAGACTAAAGATAGCAAGGGTACAATTCAACCGGGGCCGGACTGCCGGACGCAAACGTTTGTATCATTAGGTATCTTCTTCATCACTCTGTGAGTAGTCTGTCTGTGGTATACATAACATAGAGTTAAGTTAAGAAACCAGGGAGCATTTGGAGTTGTTTGTTTTGTCCTGTAGGAAGAAGGAATATATATACTTGTTTGTTTTTTGTGGGGTATGATTTAACATGGCAGAGAGGATATATTATGATCTGAGAAAAAGTTTTTGACATATTATGAAGCAGAATAATTGAAATTGGTAATGTTGGTCAGCTTCAATATCATTTGTATTCTGAAGTTTGGAGTACAGAATACATGATCAAGAGTTTCATGTCCTTCCTTGTCATGTTTGTCCTTTTTTTATTTTTTTATTATTATGGCTAAGCATTTCTTCCTAAAATCCACCACTGTTTCCAGTTCTGGCATGCTTAATAGAAGTTGGTAGTTCTTTTCTATTTTTGTTTTGGACTGTAGCTTGCATCACTACAAAGGGATAAGAAAAGAGGATGATCATTACGCTCAAGAATCATTGAGGATCTTCTGGTGTGGTAAGAAGTGTCTTTATGACTCAGCAAAATTGTCTTGGCAATGTAAGTAGTGAAAAAGTTATATTCAATTTTACATTCATTTTTGCATAGTAAAATTTCTATGCACATGCTCTGAATGATTACTGAAAAAAGTATGATAATGTGCACATAAATTAAAATGGTTTTTGAGTTTGCCTTCTTTGATACCTTTTAACTTTGATTTGATGGCATGATTTCTTAGCAGACGTGACGGTATAGGGGAATATTGTTTCAATAGTATACTGTGAGTAGCCACTTTATGCATTCATTGTCAAATGTTAGGTCAGTCTCTGATTCATCTGTTTCAGTGGTATTGTGTGAGCATCCATTTTGTGCATTTATTGTCAAATGTTAGAGCTGCCTCCTATCTACACCCTTAATTATTGAGGATTTAATGTGTTATGTTATTGTTGATTGCACAATAAAACTGACCGTTTAATGAGATTATTGAATATAAAAATGAAAGAAAGAAAATATTTAAGACGAGATATATTAAGGTACAATATATTCTGGAAAAATTATTACAAACATTTTTTGAAAGAGATGTAAAAATGGCAGTAGCTTTTTTCTCTGAGTTTTTCGATGCCTTTACTCTCTTTCCTACTTCTCTTTATATAGAGATTTTATTCGTCATTGTTGACGATTATTACAATTATTGGCCAAAAAGAACGGCCAGAAATTAAAAAACTGTTTACATTATTGAACTATCTACAGTTATTCTACATTATTGCTACATTTTTAGCATATAATGGTAGTCAGACTTACCTTGATCTTGTTCCTCCTGCCACTAGTTTCCAAACATTTGAATGACTTGGTAGCAAAATTCTATCTTCCATTTGCTGTAGCTTTTCTCATAAAATCTTACTTGGATTTTCTCTTGTACTTATTATTATCCAATTATCACTTTTTCCTAGTACTGTATATTCTCTTTGGTAAAAGTTTTTCATCAGGCTATGAATTGCTCTTATTCCATCAGCCCGTCTTCTATGTATCCATTCTTCTGTTAGGATTGGAGTTCTTATGTATCCTGTATTCAAATCCATTTCCTGATCCTGTTTATTTAATCCAACAGATATAAGATGTTGCACTCCATTATCTTCTTCAGGACTTATTGAATAGAATTTTATAAATATCTCTCTTCCCTGAGCATATTTACTTATTGTTGATCGGAATAAAATATCAAATCTTTCTATCTCAATTAAAGTTTTACTCGGATAAATAATATGTATAAACCCATAATCAGTTAAACTTTTAATTTGTTCAAGTTGGGCTCCTTTTAGACAAATTATTCGAGGATAAATATTCTTCCCTGTTGCCCGATAGTATGGACTATTTTCAACTATAGAATATGCCCAACTTACTATTTCTTGATATTGTATTTCCCAATTATTTTGAATTGTTGGAGACGAAGATTCTCCTCTTCCTTCTCTCATTATCCTTATTTTTCCTTTCTTTTTTATCTCATTTACTTCATCATCCATTTCTATGGGAATACTAGACTTTTCTGTCTTGATTTCCTTTGGAATTATTGGCATAAGATCAACAGCTTCTTTATAAGTATTTGGTTTTTGAAAACCTGATAAACTTATCTTCATATCTTCTATAACAGCCATAAAGAATTCTCTATCTGCTTTAATCTCATTATGACAACATACCCAATAAATTTCTTTGTAGCTCATCTTGTTACATATAGTATTTAGTACCATTAAAGTATATTACTTGATACGCTACAAATTTTGTAAAATTTCAAATCGAAGGATAGTTTACATCACGATCAATATGAAAATCACTTTTGACGATCATATAACGATCCATGTAGTGTTCTCATGGTTTTTGTTAATTGTTATGAACAGGGATCTCAACAGTCAACTTCTCGGCGTTTGTGTCTGACTTGTTTATGTTCAAGCATTGGATTGATAAATTCTGGTTCTCAATTAAAAGCAATAGAGAGGGAGGGAAAAGAAAGAGTCGTTTGTCGGAATTGTAGTGGTAGTGGAGCAATTATTTGTAAGTCTTGGGATTCTCGCTTGATCCATTCTTTCTATTTCATATCTTCATTCTTGTTTGTCAAGTCATAAAAATACAAAACCTATGAACTAGATATTTCCCAAAGATTTTACTGTATATGGTCTAATTATCTTTCAAGTTTACTATAGAACTTTTCTTGATCTTGAACTTTTAGAGCTTCATAACATGTCAAATTCCAGACTATTTCTTACTTTAAATAACAGTGCTTGAATATGTAGGCTTCTTGATGATATAATATAATGAGACGGGAAGAACAGGAATCCATTCTTGTAGTTAGAATTTATATGTTTTAGCATTCCTTCAGTATTTTTAGTATATAGTGTGTAGTTGAGAACTTTAAAATTCTTGAAATCGTTTGTTAATGTATCAACTGTTTATATTTCGTGTATTGAGGTCTTCAAAATTTCGGTCTATTATAGATCAGTATCAGCAAAGACAAGAAGGAAAGAATAAACCAAATATATTTTCTGTTCTTTTACGTTAATGCACTTTCTTGCACAGTGGTTTTTAGCGTCCATGAGATGTTTGTTTTGTTTGCTTTTTATTCAGGTGATATGTGTGGTGGTACAGGAAAATGGAAAGCCCTGAACAGAAAAAAGGCTAAAGATGTTTATGAGTTCACTGAATGCCCAAATTGTTACGGTATGTAATTTGGCACTTCTCACACAACCAACGCTGGATTTATTCTTTAATTTCCGGGTATCAGACATGATAGTAACAACGTATTAAGACTTTTGTTGCCTTCAGAATTCAATAAAAATTCTGAAAAGAAACAGTTGATCAAAGGAACTGCAAACTGAATCCATGATTTAGGAAATGCATTTCAATGAAGCACATTTTAGCATGTTTAAATTAGTAACACTTGAAATATTTCGAGATTTTATTGGGACGCGCAGTGGCTTTTCCAAGATCTACCTTGATTTGTATTCCATGGACAAGCAAGACTAATGTATTCTAAATATTGTTGCAGGTAGAGGGAAACTGGTGTGTCCTGTATGTTGCCAGACTCGTAGGCAAGACTCTCGCCATCTTATCATCAAACTTGTAAGAAGTAGACATTTTCCGTCATGGGATTATCAGCATTACAAACGCGAACCAAAGTCCTTGGCCTAATCCGATGCACCAATTTATCCATGGTGGGATCATCAGCGTAATATTGTACTGATCTTATTTCAGGAAGATTCTGGAATTTTGTCATCAAGAATTTCTCTGTCCAGTTGAGCATACTATACTACCTCTCACCCGAGTCGATAAATGTAGTTGATCAGTGAAGTTTGATTATACCTATTAAGTATATAAACTCAGTTTTTACTGCCCAAATGTTATATCTGAGCAAAACGATTCTGTATAAAGCTAGTTAGTGCTTTTAAAAAAAAAAAGTGTACTTTGCTCAATTATTTATCTCCTTGAGAGAATGTTCCTACACAAAAGGTGATACCCACGCTCACAAGGCTCCCCACCTCTTGATCCGACAGGAATTGTGGAGGATGTAAATCAAAGTGACACAGCGGTTCGATTAGTGGGAGGTCTTTCTTAGCCTATCGCAAGAAGCCACTCTCACATTAGATGGTGGAAATTTTCACACTGTAACTGCCAAGATTTGAACATGTGTTTTCCTACACAATTTGTCACCTCCAAATTAACTAGGCTACCTTGCGAATCCTTGAGAGAATGTTGAACCATATTGTTCAGCATTCTCAATATAATATAGAGAATGCTGAACCATATGGTCCATGTCTGAGGAAAGGTATAATCTTCTCTACAATAGTAACTAATTAAAAATCATTCCAACACTAACATGAGTTGGCCCAAGCGAAAATTGCTTGGGTGTCTCTTAAAGCAAGTTCTTGAGATCGAACTTTGTGAATGAAAAAATTTAGTCAGGAGTTTTGCTCCTGAAAGAAGAATTTGACCATAAGAGCGGATCGTATTGATTTTTTACGGAGATACGATACACAAATAGTTGTTGAGTGTCCGTCCTTGCTTAAAAATTTCATTTTTAGTGTTACTTTTCTTAATTTGTATTACACGCGATGACGTGTTGCAGTAGATAATTAGGAGTGTAGTTGAATTGAGTCTAATTTAGGTTTGGAACTTAAATCATGTTTGGGTTTGATTTCAGTTTGAGTCTTATAAAATTCGTCTTAACACTCGTAATGATCAACTTTACGAAGATTCCATTAGATTCAGGAAGCCCGTAGCATTGGTCATGAAAACCCCAATTTAGTGCTTCTTTTCTGTCAATAATGCCCACACCTTCGACTCGTTCTAAAAAAATAGGATTTCGTGTAATAATTTTTTTATATTTAGCAACCTCGGTTAAAAAGCAATCATAAATATTCAAACATTTATCTAGATAAACTTAAATTGCTAAATTGCTCTTAAACTTAAAAGGCTTAGTATCCAACGTACTTGTAATTGTAATTGTATGCACTCCCATAACAATAATATATGCTTGTTTACACATATTCTCATAAAACATAACTCTATTTTTTTTTTGGAAACTCGGAACTTTATAAATTGATAAGTTCTCCTCCTCGATTATTCATTAATTAGGTTTTTTTTGCAAATACTAGCATTCATCACCAAGCCAAAAAAAAAAGTATTTATTTTTCCAAATACTACATTCGTCCTATTTCAATTAATCATGTTTAATTTGCCACAAGAATTAAGGATGGCGGTATTGATTATAATAAATAAATCATTTTGAAATTAAAATTAAAAAAAAGTTCAAATTAACTTTTATTAAAATGGTAAATTAGATTAAACGTAGTGTGTAATTGTTTGTAATAGAATATGTAGAGTCCAGAGTAAAAAAAAATGTTTTGTAATAACATATGTTGAGTCCATATAAAAACTTTTAATATATTTAAATTAATATAATTAGTTTACTTTTTATCATAATTAACGTAATTATTTTCATATTATTAAATTTTATATGTAGTTCGAATTTTTTTTATCAGTTTCGCCCAAATTAAATTGCTGACTTCGTCCCTGCTAACGTGTAATGGGTGTGAGTCGTGTGACAGGTTGGTTGAGGTGTTGAGGGCAAGCCGTTCCGTAAGCATTCATGCATAACCAGTGAG
>JAOWBF010000038.1:8850074-8860990 GCA_028566175.1 Vinca major
CATTTAATGAGGAGAGATAGAGGAGAGAGAGGGAGAAAAAAAATTATGGGGAGGGGGGTGTTAAAAAGGCAAAGGGGGGGTGTCCCAATAGTGTCCATGTATATATCTTCTCTTTGTTTTATTTTCTTAATTAATGGCTTTTTATTAAACTATATATTCGTTTATACTTTCTACCAATAAATTAAAAATACAGAAGCACAACCCGGCTCCTATGTGGAACATGAAAAATTTCGCAGCGTGCGAAACAATCTAAGCCGTCAGATGATAGTTTTAACGGCCCAGATTTGAAGAGAGAAAAATTGCTGTTAAACTTAAAAAATACAAACAAAAAAAAAAATCTCTCTCCAAATCTGGACTGTTCAAAAACTATCATCCGACCGCCAAAATTGTTTCGTACAGTGTGAAACTTTTCATGTTCCGCATAGGAACTGGAGTGAAGGATTAGGTTTCAAAACAACAGCCATCTCGCTAACTACATTACCCCTTTTGGACCCTAAAAGTACAAAATAAAAAAAGTGACACTGCATCTTGTGTAGTACTATTTTCGTTCCTAAATAATTGATACATTTAATATTTTTATACAGACTTACGAAAATAATAAAAAGATTAATTATGAAAAAAAAAAATCAAATTACACATAATTAAAGTATGGTGTAATGTGCAGGGGTAAGTGTTGAATTGTTGGAAAAATTAAAGTACTAATATTAAGTAAATTTAACTAAGAGTAAAGTTGGAAAAAATATATGACAAATGATCATCAAATTATCAAATTTTAAAATGTATAAAATAACGTGAAACATACAAAAAAAAGTAAAATATATCAATTATTTAAGAACAAAAATAATAAATTCTTTAACCCTCAAGTCACGACTCGAAGTCCGCACAAAATTTATATATCCTAAAATAAGGTTAAATTTTGATTAGAAATAAAGGATTATATTATTTTACCAATTAGGTTATATCTTTTTAACTTAAACAGTCGAATGAATAAAATGAAACAAGGCTGAAAAATTCTTTGCATTCCAAGTTGAATATTTACTTTTCTATATATTCACTTTTTAATACAAAAATGGACCTTTAATTTAGCAAGATGTGTGCTTGGACAAAGTTTTAGTTTGGTCGACGAGATATAGAAACATCCACGTAACCATAATGATATACTTTTTTGACCTTTTGGCTAAGAACTGGTGTAGTTTCTATTTTTATCATTTTAATATTTATTGCGTAAATTATCGGTCCACATGATACTAACTTAATTTTCTTTTAGGGGAAGATCTCAAAGGAAAAAAAAAACATAGTGGTCTCAACGATTCTTTTAAGAAGCACCAAAACCAGAAAATGAGCAAAACAATTTCGTTTTCACAGGTAAATGCTTTTATAATGATAATGACATAATAAAGAGGATAAGGATAATATATTCTTGCCTGCACATATATAGTAAAATATATAAGTAGATTTATCTCCATAAAATAGAGCGTATCTTCATTTGTTTGGGGTCCAAAAGTAACACGTAGGGCGCAACAGTTGAATTATCATCTTTTGTTGAAAATTGCAGCGTCAAACGGACCGGTCCAATTCAGTTCGGTCCAAATTCACTTTAAATAGATCAAATCAGACTTATTCTGTTTTTTTTTTTGCGGACCTGAAAATAGTAACTTCATATTCAGTCTGTGGACTACGAACCAGTCCACAAACTTTCTTTTTTAAATTTTTTTTTAATGAAACTAGTAAATAAAAATGAAAAATAGCTAGTCTATATCTCAATAAACTACGGACCGACACAAAGTCAATAATGAAAAATCCATCATATCAAGGTACAAGAGAGAGTAGCAACTCAATACTAGTTTCCATCTCAATTAACTTCATCATCCATGTAACTAGCAAATAACAATATTAGGTATACGATTAAAAGAATATATATGTGTGTGTGTGTGAGACAGAGTGTGAGAGAGAGAGAGTTTGGTTTCGGTTCGCAAAGTCCAAGTCTTTTTTTTTTTTTTTGCGAACTAATCCTCCGATCTGCGAAGTCCATGTACAAACGGATCCGAACCTAAAATACCCTCATTTAAACGGACTTTTATTTTCAAGTGCATACCCAGTCCATTTCGTCCATTTCGTGCGGGACGGTACTAATTGGAAATGGTTGGTATACCATATAACTTTCGTAATATACTTTATAACGTAAAACTCAACTTGTTGCAGCCCCATATTCCAATATACCTCGACTTAGATATACCTTCATTTTTGCTGTCCGGTTGCAAATCCCAACTTATAAAGTATCTTCCTTTATAGATGGGTCCCATAGTACCCGGATGTGGGACGGTTGGTACACCATATAAGTATACTTTTTAGTGTAAAACTCACCTATTAAGGAGGACTGATGATCAAGATAATGAGATGCCATTACTTCATTAGGTGTAGTAGGATAAGACTTATGTAAAAACTTCTCCTTGGGACTACATTTGGACAACATTTTCAAATCTCGAATTTCATATTTGACCCCATATCGCCCCTTGGAAAAATTCAGCTTTTGCAAAAATAAAATTCATAACTAAAACTCTATCCAATCTCAACATGCGAGGACGGTCTTTTGGAACAAGTTCAGAAGATAGGAGTAATGTTACCTTAGCTATTACAGTACCCTAAAAAAAGGGGTTTTAAGAACCGTATGTAAGCCTGAAACGCTCCTGCAGGTAGTCTCCACTGCGGATTGGAGGATATCTGCGCAACCAGACATCGAATATTAGTTCAATAGTCGCAAAAACTACCAACACGAAGAAAAATTCGAGGTTCTCGGGCGCAAGGTACATTCAACTTAGCCGACACAGCAGAGAACGGAATTTTCTCTTCTCGTATCAATACAAAATGAGGATACAAGGAAAGCAAACGAAAAATTATATCAAAAAAATAAAAGTTTCGTTAAAAAAGAATGTCTCCGACGCTGGATTAATTCCCAGTTCATCTAGCATGATCAGTCTCGACTTTGGTCTATCTTATGTGAACAATCATATATACGGAAAAAAAGAGAGTAAAAAACAATTAATTCAACAAACCAGCCCAAGCGATCATACCATACCTTGCCGGAGAAGAATCGCTGCAGCAACTTTTCAAGCATTCAACAACGCATTCTGGATTGGGGTCTAAAAAGAAAGCCGTCTGGAAAAGGGGGGGGAAACGAAAGAACAAAGAGAAATTGAAAACGACCGTCTAGAATAGCAAAGTGATGTATATACATCATATACATCTATTTGTTGTGGGAAGTCGATGAGAAAATAATGGTAGGAGAAGAACGGTTAGATAGACATATTCCTCACCGAGTAGCGATCTTGACCTGTTCGTAGAACTCTGTGCAACGTCGACCTATAAGATTTGCATGCATTAGAAGAACAAAGGTATAAACCAGATCATCTATTTGATGTACGGTCATTTGGTGCATCGAAATGCTGCTATAAATTTGATCAACAACAATATTATAGGAAGTTATAGAAAATGCTTCCCGAATGCAGAAAGAATGAATAATCACCTGAACAAGCAATTCGTCCACCTTTCCATCATATCCCCAATGTTAACTATAAAGGCCCTGCAGAGGCCAAAAACGCAAAGGAAAATTTCAAGAAGTTGCGAAAAAAAGATGTACCTCTCATTGATGTCAAATAATTTTTTTTATCCGATTCCCGGAATCAAACAGTCACGGAGCAGATGTCAAATATGGATTTTTGTCTAATTGATTACGAGGAACCATGAATTATAAAGTTACATAATTTCTAAGTCAGCAGTAAGAAAACAACCCGTCCATGGGATCCACATCTTCCCAGACCTGAGGTTGCTTGAACTTTTCCCGGCAAACCTGTCACCACCTCAAACCAAAGTAGTTAATACTTAATACATCATGTGCGTACCAAATTATTGCTTTCGATCAAAAATTAAACTTGCCTGAAGTCCACCGACACCATTGCTAGTCAGAATGGTAATCATTCCATAGTCTGAATGAGCAGAAGCACCATATAATTGTTGATCAGAAATTCCTAAGTCACCTGCCATTATCAAGAAGAAAGAATCTCCTTCAGCTCATTGTAGTGCCGATATATGATTGAGTCACATTTTGTTACCTATCCTGGGAAATTTAAACCGGAATCCATATAATTAAAAAAAAAATACTCCCTCCGTTTCACAATACAAAGGCCTTCTAGGTACTTTAGCACAAATTAAGGAAGAGAGAGACAATGTGTATTATTTCTATTATAACCTTAAGAAAGAAATAAGAACAGTCTTAGCCAGTCACTGATTAAAAGGGCACAGGGTTGTGAAGGGTTCTAATTCTCAAACTTTCTATACATAAAAGATTGGAGAAATGAACAAAGAAGACATGTTATAATGACGGACCTGGATAATGTAACAGGCGAAGAAAACCATCCGGTTCATTCAGTGCCCCGACTTTAACAAAAAAATCTTCATCCAAGTTTAGTGCCAGAGCAAAAAGCGAGAGCAGAAATTTCCCCACATCTCTGAGCAGTAACAGCAAGCATTAACATGTTAAATAAGCCACTTCTAGAAGAATCCATGTTCCAAGATGAAAAAAGAAAATAACAGGATCCGACCAAATATTAACTAAAGCAATTTTCTTTGTTTCCTCTCCGCCTATTCTCATCACACGGGCCGTATCACTACTTCCATTCACACTAAACATGAAGCAATAACCATATAAACATACAAGTCTGTCAAACTAAGCAATTTTATCGTGGTTACAACTTCTCTTCCTTACACATGAAGAGTTTTCATGGCAATGCGAAGCACTTTTTCCCACTCACCATAAAAGAGAACATGAACCAAATAAACGTAAATTTAGTTCTCTACCAAGTGATGTTCAAAGTTGCAATCTAATGACTTAACGGGAGCTAGACATATTGAGAAAATTTCAGAAGATGTCTGTTTCACACAAGAACAACAGTATGCTAAACTTCATATGACATATCAACCATACATAAATATACAAAGATAAATACTTACAAGAGCCTTCTGTAGTATTCTTCCATTGTTGGTCTCCAATGTGGAAGGAGCTCTGGAAATTTCTAACCAAAAATAGAATCAGAATATTGCCGAATGAGCATTGCAAAAGAGAAGTCTTTGGTTTTTTTGCATAATTTAACCACAATGCAGATGAGCAAAACATTAGTTCAATGGTAAAAGTACCTTCAGAAGGCCATTGATTCAAATTACTAGCAATCGTTCTGTTGTCCAAAGGGCCAATGTAGAAGCTTTCTTTGGAGTCGCCTACCCAATTGACGAGAACAGTCAAATGTTAAGCTCTTTCTTTGGTCATCTATTGCTAAACAAAAGTGATTTAAATCATAATTTCAGTGGCAACAAAATTATCATGAGTCCACCTAAAATGTTTTGCAAACCTTCCAATTCAAAGAATCAAATTTTTTTGATTCAATCAATATGAAATATTAACATGAATTTTACACTGAATGATTGAAGGAACCTTTTGAAGTTACAGATGTATCAAGTTTCTCAGCGAAAAGAGGCGTGTAACCTCTATGATCTTTTCGAACTACTTCCATTTTTTCCTCAACTGGCAGCATGAAAAATTTTCTGCTCTCTTCAAACACTCTTCGTAACAAATCTTTCTCTATCCCGTGGTTTACAAGATAAAAGAAACCAGAATCCATACATGCCTACAAAACAAAACCCACGCAAATTTTCAAAGACATATAACATCCACTACACAAATCTTGATCACTCTTTCTAAACATTCGCAATGCGATTGACAAGGGAAATGCAAGTTCTTTGTTGGGCCAAATTTCATAATAATTCCCCCGCCTCAAATTAAATGTCCAGTTTCTTTACATCCCAAATTGAAATACCCACTTACTTATTCATTTTGAACACTCCTCACAACAACAACAACAATAGCATAACCCATTAAGTCCCCAATAATTGGGGGTATGGGCGGGGATGGACGGGAGACGGACCTAACCTTTGTCAATAAATACACAAAGTGGCTGATCCTATAATACCACTGAAACATATGTATTGGAGACTAACCTAACCTTTGGCAATGAGTGCACAAAGTGTTTGCTCACATAATACCCATGTAACAATGGTCCTCTATGCTGTCGCGTTTGCTACAGAATTATGCCCTCAAATCAAGGCTAAAAGGCATAAGAGAAGGCAAAACATCACAGATACGAATTTAACGTAGAATCTTTTTTTAATATTAACAGTTCGCTTATTAACTATCGAGCCAAAGATTTGAAAATCAGTCTTGAGTTGCTTCTCATGGAGGATTTGGATTATGGTCATTTTTATGCATTTCGAGATGAATCCGTGAGCCTAGCCACCGACCTAAGTATCAAATTGGGGAATTTAGTTTATATACTGGAAAGATCACAACTCACAAACATCACATGATCATTCAAGAATTAACTTTCCTGGGGAAATTTTTTCAGCCTAACAAGTTTCTCTACTGCAAGCTTGCCTCTACGACAGTAACAGAACACCTTTTTTGGTTGGATTTTGGTCCATATTCACTTTTTAGTCTAAGAATTAGTACTAATTACTAATTAGGTAAACTCTTAATTAGATACTAATTATGTTAAGAATTAGTAATTAGATAAATTACTAATGATGTGAATTCCTATATTGTTTGCAGTAGTAAGGCGAGAAAGAGCTAATATGATTATGTTCAAAAAAAATCGTCTCAGACTGTCTGAGCTCAAATCCATTGCTAATAGTCGACGTTACTGGAAAATCTTCTTGGTAAGGCACATGATGAAAGCCTTATGTTTATCACACCACAATGTCCTTGTTTTCTATTAGTCGAAACGCGTAGAAGAATCCTAATTTGTAAATCTCTGTTTTTCCCATATTTTTTCAAAGCCAAATCATTTATTATAAAATTCATAGTCAAGAATTCGTGAGTTTGGGACAAGTTGTAACGGCTTGTACCATAACATGGACCAGAGTTTGAATCTCTTACTAAAATTAGTTTCTCATTTTCATACGGAGCAGTTGGTGTAACGTTAAACAGTTATAGTCTAGGTCTTATATTGAATAAGAGCCCGACTCTGCGGGCACTCCGTAAGCCGAATACAAATTAGTATTATTGGTGAGGACGCCTGGCGACCCACGAGATGACCAAAAAAAGCATTTTGTATACAAGATATTCCAAAATTTCATTCTCGAGAAATAATATTACTAATCAATTTAGTCGATCTTGAGATTCTTTCACTTTATTTATTCCTTTCCAAAAAAAAAAAAAAAAAATCCTTTACTTGTAAACATTTTTTTAAAACCAATTAATCTTTTTTTTAAAATATATAATTTTATATATAAGCAAAATAGGATACAAGATAGGAAAACAAAGGCCGAAAGACCTAAGACAAAGCATGCCAAACGGCTATAAAAGACTAAGGCCTTTTAAAGGCCTTATATCTAGTAGACATGTGATGCTCTACAAGTGTCCTTTTAGCATTTTTCTTACTTTTTTTTTCGAGCGGACAGGAATAAAATCATCTTCTTCAACTAGATCTTCAGTATATTCATACTCCGAAAAGTCGTCGCTCAAAGCGTCAGGAGCAAGCTTATTGGAGGTGGATACCTTTTGACTTGTGAGTGATGTGATCTCAGCCTCATCCTTCGGTGGCTCTATTTCTGGAATGTCTTCATTAAACATATCGTAGGATGAAAAATCAATTTCTAAGGCAGCCACTTCTTTGCGAGCAATAATTTTAGCCTCATCTGCTTGATCCTTAGCCCGTTTTGCGATTTCAAATTCGTCTATGTCTATGTCTATGTCATGAGTTGCGAACACTTCCAAGGCCAAACCCTTGCTCAAATCATAAATAGTATCAGGAGGGAGGCTTATATCATCCTTACTGGACCCAAAATCCATCAAGCTGCTATCATGCATGCGAGCTGGTCGAATTGAGATATCATCCATAGTCCGCAATGTTGAAGGAAATGTTGCTATATCGTCTGAGACATCTAATACCTCCAGTCGACGTTCCGTTTCTAGAGTAATAGGTGCATCGTTGGAGGAAGGAGAGGGAGACTGAAGTGCGAGAATGTGAGCATCAATGATTAGCTCGGCCACATGACGATCGACTGAGGAGTTAGGCGTACTAATGATAGAGCTCGTGATGAGAGGACTACTCACAACCGGCAAACCATCCTCCTTTGTAGCAGACCCAAAAACAGCATGCGGAACCTGTAAATCCTGAGTCGAAACCACCGGAAGAGTAGGCGATGAGTGAGCCGCAATTGGTGGTCTAACTTCCACAGCCGGTGCCACCGGGGCTGTTGTCGGGTTGGACCGTGAAGTGCATGGGTCGGTGGACTGGCCACCGGTTGGGACCCAAACCGATTTAGGTAGAAAGTCAACCGTTAGACCAGAAGTAAGAACCTTTCTCTGCGCCGGTTGAGGGTGACCTGGCCTAGGCGCCGCCTTCTCCCTCTCAGCAGGCTTAGTCCTTACAGGCCTTTGTATTGCAGGCGGGTTAACAAGCGGATTCTGCTTCCCACATTTACTCACATGATGTCCAATTCGCATGCAATTAAGGCAGTATTCTGGTAAATCATCATACACAATTGGTTGCCAAAATCCCTTACCAGTCTTAGCATGAGTGATCCTAATTCGATGTGGAAATTCATATAGGAGATCCACTTCAACACAGACTTTGGCAATGCTTGGCCTAAAGACGGCTGCAGTCGGAGCATCCAAGGCAAGCGGCTGTCCCACCGCCTTTGTAAACTCTTAATCTTATTTCCTTCGGAGACTACTGTGATGTACTCCACGAGATTGAATGTTTCATCCCAGCAAATTTTAATAAAGTTGCATTCTGTTAAAAAATGTATGTAGGCAAACAAAGAGATTTTAGACTTTAATTTTTTACTTTTTCTATCCATCAATGTAAATTCTTTCTAATTTTGCAAATGTATTTTTGATTAGTAATTCATTTGTATCCATGAATAAGTCTTGTTTGTGGTTGCGAGGATCTTTATGAGAGTCCATGCTGGCAAGACAACACTTGTGCAAAGAGTTTTTCTATTTTTGGGAAGAAATGGATCTATTATATATGAATAAAAGAGAGAATGTACACCAGGACAAGAAACTACTAGGAAAGAAACAAAAACAACAAGAAATGAATGTCTCCCCTACTAACTCATTGTTGTATGTACAAACATCCTGAAGAGAGAGATTTCTATCCCGCCAAGATTTCAGCTATTCAAGAATCCTAGCCCAAATTGTAAAATGAATATGATTAGATTTAGAGATGTACGCCTCCCACCATGCAACTTCTTGTTTCTCCAGTCCCAAATTGTTGTAACGGTCTTTTGAAAGATATATTTCCATTCGGCCTCTCTAAATAAAACCCTATTGTAAGTCCCCATATCTTCAACAACATCCGTCCAGAAGGGACATCCCTTATCCATTCTCATAATCTCTTTACAAACTTCTTTTACCCATTACAATCCCAGAGAGTGAGTAAAGTAGTATTCACACTATTCTTGTCGAAATTACAGAAGGATGTGTCAACAGAATGTCTACAAAAGAGCAGGCACATAGTGGGGAGACCTTCATGCTTGAGTTTCCACAACAAAAAAATGTACATTTGAGGACCCCCGGACACTATAGACATTTCTTCATTTATTGGCCTTGTTCCCTGGAATGATCCATCCAAGATGCGAATACACCGAGGAAAGGGGCATATATGAATATATTAATATGTTTTTTCTATTTGCATGATACATTTCCGTAAGTTTTTAAGTAAGTACTCTTCCATTCTACAGTTCACTTACCTTAGTTGAAAATTATAAGGCTTCATAATATTGAGTTTCTCCATTGATATTGTAATATCTAATAAAAATATTATAAATAAAGAATACATTTATTTTAGGAACTGAGGTTGGAACTACACAAGCGTTAAGGGACAATTGGTTGTTTTCAATATTTTAAAGTATCCTCACAATCTCGTCTGTTCTAATGATGTGAGGGATAAAAAAGAGAATTAGAATTATAACATGTTGAAGTTAAGAGTGATTTTACTCTTGTAATTAACGCAATTCATAGTCGAAGAAATGGTTCATGAAGTTGTTTCTAATTGATGTACATCTGTTTCTAAAAGGGGGTTTTGAAACCACTATATTCCTTAAATTTCAGTTTAAGGATGAGACTTAAAACTAATTAATGATTGACTTAGAGTGGCAGCTTAAGTTGCCCAAGTAGACATCCAACAAAGAAATTAATTGTGGTATGAACAATATGTTTTAATGAATAAGAAACCTGTGGTACTTATGTATCTACGTGTATTCCATGAAATCTTGTAATGTTGTATATGATTAGAAGTTTAATAAGAGTATTTTAGACATGATATTAGTAGTACATTCTTGAAGGCTACTAATTGTATATGTAGGTATTGTTGTGTAGATGTAATTAAGGGAAAATTGGTGTTTTATTTGATGGGATCATGACACGTGGAAATAATGTGTCAACCCTTAAAATTGTCTCTTTTACATTTAATTTATTATTATTTGCCAGTGATGCCGTGACAACTATGGTTTAAATTCAAGGTTTCAATCCAACTGCTTTTGTGAGGACATAAGTTGGATAACATTTGAAGTTTACTACGAGTATTTTAGACATGATGTTAGTAGTACATCCTTGAAGGCTACTAACTATATATGTAGGTGTTGTTGTGTAGCAGTAATTAAGGGAAATTGGGTGTTTTATTTGACGGGATCAAGACACATGGAAATAATGTGTCAACCCCAAAATTTGTCTCTTTTAGCTTTAATTTATTACTATTAGCTAGTGATGTCATGACAACTATGGTTTAAATTCAAGGTTTTAATCCAATTGTTTCTGTGAGGACATAAGCTAGATAAATTTAGCGATTTTCTAAGCTTGTAAT
>JAOWBF010000038.1:8912472-8922619 GCA_028566175.1 Vinca major
GCCGTATACTACCCATCTCTTTATTTTCTGAATAAAGAGAAAATAAATTCTGGTTTATTTACAATTTACCACTAATTCGATATGCTTCATTGTTTGATACTTTGGGAAAGAGGTCTTAACAAAATTTTCATACATAACGCTTAATTTATTATTTGGTTAATTTATTTCAGTATGTCCTTTATCTATTAAAAAAAATTATATGAACCGATTCATATATTATACTCACATACGAACTTTGTAATATGGAAATTTCCATGTTGAAAAGAAAGACTACTTCTCTTATTTGCTAATTATTTTTTCTTTCATCTTGTAGCAATGTAAATAATTATATACCGAATGTTATGATAAGATTATCCTTAACCCTTTAGCTACTAAAGCCTTGATTTTTTAGAAAACAAAATTGACCTCAACCTAGAAAGCAGGGTGTTGGCAGCGTAAACAAACACACAGATAATATTGGGAAAAAAATAATAAAAAATCAACACAAAAGAATACTAATATTTGTAACGTGGTTCGATCTCAACGCAAACTTACATCCACGACACTGAAGGATAAAAAATTTCACTATATAATTTTTGAACGGAACAAAATTACAAACTCAGAAAACTCACCATCTAATTTATATCGCCCAACGCGACACACAAATAATATTAAATTAAAAATCATTATTTATAAATTTTTCCTCCATCCTGATTTTTTAACACAATCAGTGTAGGATATTATCCTACTTTCTTTCAATTTCTTAACTTACAACTTAAAAAAAAAGGAATCTATCTCTATTGAGCATCTCTAACAGGGGTGATGGAAAAGGACAGGGGTTTACGTGTTACATAGGCCATCAAATTAAATCACTATCCAAGGCAGATTAAAAAAAAAAATCCCATAGAATTAAAGCCCATGGAATTGCTTTTTCATGTGTGCTGAGTCTTTGTTTTCTCTTTCTTTTTGTAGAAAAGACAGAGATTCTCTGTTTTTTATTCATTGTTTTGATCGTCCCAAAAAGCGCAGAATTCCCGTTTGTTGTTTTTCGGAAGGCCACTGAATTTATGACCGTTCTTTTAGGTTGACCCCACATTACCTCATATGAATTACGCGGAGCAGATGAGACCCCATTCAATTCATGTGATTAATTGTGGAGTTAGTCTTTAACAGACGATCCTATAATTGAATTTTAGAAACGTGGAGGGAGCTTTTTTTTTTTTATGGAAATGTTTTTCAACTAATTATGATATACGAATAACAATTTCTCTAATACGGTACTCCCTCCATTACTTATATAGGATAAGTAGAAAATTAAAAAAGAAAAAATTAATTTTTTTTAAAAACAAATATCAATATTATTATCTTAAATTAAATTAATGGTATAAAAGTTCTATTTAAGATGATAATAATAATATTTTGATTAATAAAAAATTTTAAATTTTGCTTCCTTCATTATTGTTATTTGTCCAGAAAGTATTATATTTAAGAATAAAGTCGAAAGTTGAATGATAATCTAACCTGAGATAACCAATGAAGACTGTAAGAAGAGTGCAGAAAGTGAATAGAATTGTCCCGAAACAGCCTCCCATAGAAAGACCCAGCCACCGCACAAACGTAGCATGATAAATCATTTTCGGATTTCTCAAGTTTTTCATAAAATCCAGGAACCAATTTCAAAAGTGTATTGAAATCATTATCAACTAAATCATTCAGAAAAAATTGAACCGAAATCGACGTCTTTCGATTCGATTCCAAACAAGCTTCGGAAATTCCCTCTAATATCCCTTCTATTGCTAAGAAGGCATTAGGTCCTGAGCCACATCCCAATTCAGCTATATTCAGACAATCTGGTAAGTTTGAGTACTTTCGGCATAACTTGCTTATGCTTTCTTCAACCATATGCTTCGTCTTTTGTATCCCTCTTTTCTGTTAAAGACATATCACAATATCATATAATTCTCCCCCAAAAAAAAACACTATTAGAAAATTATTGATGAGAAAATTGTTAAAATAACCCAGGAACATTTACGTCCTCTGAAAATCAATTGGGAATAACAGATAATAGTTCATAAACTTGTAATTGAGATGCTTTTTCATTTTTTCTTTCATAACATATAATAGTTCAATCCGGTCACCACGACGAATCAGGGCAGGCCCTATGCACCATAGGTCTCTTATAAGCATACTTACAGATCACCCACCAACACAGTTTTCACGTCAGCAGCGTGAATTGAACACTTATTTTTATAGCCACATCCTTACCAACTAAGCCAATTTGTATTGTTTGCTATTTTTTTATTAATATTTTAATCTAATTTTCATTTTGAAAAATTAGTTAATCAAACAAGTTTGAATTGTTCGTGAGCATTTTGAACAATTAATTGAACTCAAATTTAGACTTAAATCATAAATGAACAAATTCGAGCAGTGTGAACTCGATCCAAACTCAAAATAATGAAGCTCAGTTCGTTCGAGCTCGTATACAACCATATTTTCACCCCTAATTTGTGAACCGAACTAAATTAAATTATAATTATCTTTTATAAAAGGCACATATTTTACATTTGCTTCATTTAATTAAAGTAAAAATCTCAATCTCAATCCCACTCCCACTCCCACTCCTCTTTTGCAAATCAAACTAAAGTAAATTAGAATTTGATCTTTATAAAATGCATAAATTTTATATTTACTCCTTTAATTAAAGTAAATATCTCACACCCACTCCTTTTTTGCGAACCAAACTCAAAGTAAATTATAATTTTATATTTTCTTGTAGTTAATTTTACATTTATAGTTGTTTTAATTCTTTTTTTTTTTGCTACTTCTGTGTGGCGCCGAATGTACTCATTTTATAGACTAATCTGAATTAATAACGGTATATAGAAAATTTAAAATTATCTCAAATATCGTAAAAAATCAACTTTCTGATTTTGAGAAATTTTAAATTAATCATTCATAAATATGATTTTTTTTCTTGTTCTGGAATAGTTTAAAATATCTTTAAAAAAAAAACCAAAAGTTTACGAAATTTGATATAACTTTAAATTAAATGTATATATAATTTTATCAAAATTAACGCTCGTGTATGGACACCTTGTGGGGAACATATTTTTTCAGTACGTATGAAACTTAATCTTGTCAGTCGGATTAAAATTTCAACGGTTAAGATTGATTTAAAATAAACACCTATCATAATTTATGCGACATCTATCTTGTTTTTTTGCAACTTAGAATACATGTATTGAGACATTCCGTACATACTAAAAAAGGTGTTTCACATAGGTTCTAAACTGGTATGTACATATTTTAGAAATCAGTTCGGATCCTATGAGGAATAATTTATATTCTGCGCAATAAAAACAAAATAGATATTTTGAATCTCAAAATAAATATTTATTTTAAATAATACTATTAACCGTTAAAATTTTAGTAATACGGAATTTATCCCGTTCTGTACTCGAGACTCGACCCAAAAGTGAAAGGTAGAGAGAGTAGAATCGAGGTTTCTTAATTTCCAAGTTAATATCTTCTCCCAAATTCAATGACCATTTTCACCCATACGATGATCAACAACTCCCGATCACTCTTTTTTTCTTTCTTCATCAACCTTCCCAATACTCCATTTTCTTCATTCCCATCTCTTTCTGTGTAATTTTTTCATACTTTTTTGCATCAAGAAATTATGGAGTTGAAAAAATTAAAAATATTTAATCCCTCTTGTTATCTTTCTTTGTAAATATACTCATTATAATCTCTTCAAGTAGTTTATAAAGAATTATCAGGTTTCTTTGTATGTGTTGACTTTGGAATAATTTTGTAAAAAAAATTGATTAGGGTTTTAATAATTATTGGTTTATTATGTATATAGAAGAAATTGAAGGTGATGTGGGGTTGAGGATTGAAGAGAAGACAAGGGTGGAGGAGGAGGAGAAGGGTTGTGATTCTACTATTGTGGTATGGGATGCAAGGAGGGTTTGTGTTGGAGCAGGTGCAAGGGCTCTTTTTTATCCTACTTTGTTGTATAATGTTGTGAGGAATAAGATTCAGTCTGAATTCAGATGGTGGGATTGGATTGATGAGGTATACTTTGAAATTTGATGATTTATGTAATTGGTGTTTGATTCAAATGTTCATATGATTTTTTCTTGTTAGCAGCCACTTTGTTCGCTCATTGGCAAATGTTAGGTTTATCCCCTATCCATCCCCACTCATACCCCCAATTATTGGGGACTTAATGGGTTAGATTATTGTTGTTCTGGTGGTGGTGTTTGATTCAAATGTTCATAACTTCATATGAATTTTTCTTGTGAGTAACCACTTTGTGTATTTATTGCCAAAGTGATCTCCTAACCACTCCTCGCCCATACCCCGATTATTGAGGACTTAATGAGTTATGTTATTATTGTTCTTGTCGTTGTGGTGTTTGATTCAAATGTTCATATGAATTTTTCTTTCTAATTCATTTTTGTTTTGTCTTCTCTGATCATTGTTACTATGTTTTATATAGAGTATTTGTATAGGTCAATGGTATAAAATTGTTTCTTTCTGGTGTTATACATGATTTTCCCAATGAAAAGATGAAATCTTTACAATTTACTGAAGAAATTATGAAACCAGAAAGTTTGATTCTTTAAAATTATTGAGATATATAGTCAAGTATATTTATGTATTTGCAAATAGAAAATTGGAGCCATTTGACATCTAGGCCAAAACAGAAAAGGAGCCAGATGATGCCGGGAGACAGCCTGTTTGGTTAACCTAACCTTTTCCTCTTTTCATGCTCCCCTCTTTCTGGTGGAGACATATGTGAGTTAATTGGAGGCTTGGAGCCAAGTTTGTTTTTGGAGCTTCCTATTTATCTTATTCTCCCCGCCTCTAAATTAATTGGACGATACATTTGTGATAACCTCTTTTTGAGATGATATAGTGATAATGCTTTTTTGCAAGGAAATGGACCTAATGATCAGTCCTAAAGATAGATATATTTCCACACTTTATGTATCTGTTCCTTAACATCTACCAGATTTCCTTCCCAAGTCCATGGGATTAAATTAGGGAAAATACCTTGTTATTGAAGTCTTTGAGTTAAAGGAAATGGTTTTTTTAAAGGATGAATTTTGTATATTTATATCGCAGAAGTCTTGCGAATATATACTATGCATGTCAGTTCTTGTCATACATGACTTACGCTGTTTTGCAAACTGAAGTTTCTTTTCTTTATTTCAGTTTGTCTTGTTAGGTGCAGTCCCATTCTGTTCTGATGTCAGCAGGCTTAAGGAGCTTGGTGTTTATGGGGTTATCACTCTTAATGAGCCGTACGAGACTTTAGTGCCCACATCTCTGTATGAAGTAAGTTCTTCATGTTTACTTCTATATGATCTGCTTCTTGGTCTTTCTCTCCTATTGTTCTCCTTGAAAGTATATTGATTTGGATCAAGTGTTCTAGTGGGCCTGCTCTTTTGATTTGTGATTCTGTCACTTTTTTTGTTTTGTTGTGTTTATCACTTCTTTAACGAAGTTTTGGAACTAATAGAAATCTACCTGCTCAGTTGTGTTTGGTTTTTCAATATGTTTTTTTCCTTTCTTTTCCGTTTTGTACTTCTATTCTTTTTGAGTTGGCTGTCTTCTGAAGACTGGGATGATGTTGTTCATGTATGGAGGGCGAGCCGCTAAGTTAGATGATCTAGAGATTCTAGACTCAGTGTTCCCTAGTAAATGAAATTTTTTTTCTGAGGGGAGAAAGATGATCCAACAAAATGTACTCCTGCCACATTCATTGAAGGGAAACAGGGCCTGCCTTTTCCAACTTCCCGTCTTCGAGCATGCATGAGGATTACTGCCAGCCCCCTACTACTACTACTATACGTTCTCGAATCCTCTCAAGCCATATCTGGTTTTTCCTAGTGACAAAAGGACAATGATAAGTTTTCAACTTCAGTATTAGTTGTCCAGACTTGTTAGCAATATGATTATTCGGATTTGTCCTCTAGATTTTTTCAGATGAATTTGATAGACTTTTGTTTTTCTTGATTTTCTTTCTTTGTTTTCCTGTGGATCTTTGGTCACATCCTTGTTGGAAGTGCTCATAATTTCTCATCATTAAGATTTAAGACGAAGGTTAATAACATTTTAGTACTGTTTACTCTAGGGTCAATGTAAATTGAGGGACAAATCTTTTCAAATTGTCAATTCAGTGACCAAATTGAATGGAAACTCTTAACAGAGCTAACGGTTTGCATCATGACCCACATGTCATAAGGGTATACTTGTCTTTGAAAAAAAAATCTATTTAATAAGACGAATATTTTTCTAATTCTCTCTTTACTTTTGACCTTTTTACCCTTCTTCCTCCTTCCTCGCGGTCGCCGCCACTCCACCACCACCACTACTACTCCACCTCTCCATTGAATTATCCTTTTATTAATCCTACACCCGCCGCCCTGTCTCCTTATCCCCTGCAATTCCATGGCTACCAAAATCCCATTCCATTGCAACTGAGAAATCTCTATGACAAAACCCAATTCTCCCTCTCATTGATTTTCGACTTCCAAGCATTTTTCCTCTCTTCTCTCATCAATTTTGAGAAAATGAGATTCTCATAGAGTGGTGGTCATTTGACAAGGGGTGTTACGGGCTTGGGGAAGGGGTTTCGGAAGAATTGGTGGTGGTTTGGGGGGGTCGGCTGGGGTGGGGAGGTTGTGGTTGGGTAAGGTGGGACAGAGGTTGGTCGACCGGGGGGGGGGGAGGGGGGCAAGAGTTGCAGATTTTGAGGAAAATGAAGTGGGGGGTGGCAGTGAAATGAGGTCTTTAGGGTTGAAGATATTTTGACTTCTTTTTTTCTTTTTCTTTTTAATGAAAGGGTTAAGCTGCAGTTTCAATGTTTTATAGAGGGCATTTTAGACTTTTTCACTGCTCTGTTACCATACGGACATCCAATTTTTTCCCTTAATTGAAACACCCCCTAGAGTAAACGGTTCTAAAATGGAAATAACCCTTAAGACAATAACATGAGATAATATTTTGGCTGAGTTTTTCTCATGTTATTAGTATGTTATCATTAATACTGTATTAATGTCTATGATTTCTTGTAGGCTCAAGGAATTCGTAATTTGGTACTCCCTACAAGAGACTACCTCTTTGCACCATCATTAAGTGACATATGTCGAGCCGTAGAGTTCATCCATGGTAAGTGGTTTAACATGCAATACCTATCCAACCCACTGGGATATTATACTATCACTTTGTATTTAAAGCATGCCACCTGCACATTTAGGTATTTAAAAAGAAAAAATGATTTGGAATTTATATACATACTATGTGCTGGGTCGTGAAGAGAGGGGATGGGGGATGGAAGGGAAAGAAAGATAAGACGTGTAAAGCATAGTAAACGTTCCTGAATGCTAAAACACATTTCCTTTAACTGAAAGTTATCCGATTAGCTGTGTCATTGTGAATTGTCTTATACATTTCGGTTACTCTTTACATTTTTATTGGTAAAATCTAATTTCTACCTTTTCCTCATTTTCTTTTTTGGGTTTAATCTTGTGTTGAAGGAAATGCATCATATGGGGAAAGCACTTATGTCCATTGTAAGGCTGGTCGGGGCCGCAGCACAACTATCGTTGTATGCTATCTGGTGAGGGTTGGTTACTTAATTTGATCAAATCAAGATTTAATATCTACCTTTCTATTATTACTCGGTTATGATTGTAATCCATACTGTAATCTTCGGTTTGCTTTTTAGGTGAAATATAAGCAGATGACGCCTGATGTTGCGTATGATTACGTGAAATCAATACGTCCAAGAGTGCTATTGGCCTCTGCCCAGTGGCAGGTGCGTATGAGTCCGGAAGATTTATGATTTGTTTCGGGATGTACCCATTAACTGCGTGTTTATATTCCCTTGTTGATGCTATTGGCTACTATTTGCAGGCTGTTCAGGATTTTTATTTCCTGCATGTTAAGAAGACTTGTGCCTCGAGCTTCCCAACCAGTCTGGTTCCTAGACGCCCTACCTTCTTTGCTACTCAAGACGTTTTGGCGTTTGATGATGGTTCTGTAGTTGTGATAACAAAAGCTGATCTCGAAGGATACGATCCAAAAGGTGACGCTAGTGTTATGGGAAGTCAGATGTGGGCGGACTTGAGTTTGATCTATGGTGTCCGACTGGCTGGTGGGGCTGCTCTTCGGAGACTTTCTTGCTTCTGGCTTCGTTACCATGCTCAAACAGATATTTCAAGCGAGATGCTGACCAGCGAAAGCTGCTGCTCAGCCGGAGAAAAGCACATCGGAGGTTTTACTGTAGACATTCATGTCTACTGAAAAGGTTTGCCTGAATTTGTATATATATGGTTTCTTTTGTTTCATGTATAGAAAGCTGTCTGATACAACCAAGTTTTCTTTTCTATCGCGGGTTTGACTGCTTTGCCTGCTATATTCTTGGCCGCTTCAATGTACATTTGCATCAATGAGGATATGAAATACTACCTCAATCCCAAATTATTTGTAACGTTTTACATTTTGAGACATCCCATATCGCTTGCCACGTTTCAAAAACCAATATATTTTTAATATTATTTTTTTAGTCTTACCCCTAATTTATTACTCAACTAACTCACTAATAATAACTTTCCACTCATTAATTGAGGGGCATTTTGAATTTTTTTCTCATATAAATTGTTTTTCAATCATTTTTTTACTCTTGGTGAAAATTCCAAATGTGACAAATATTTTGGGACGAGGGTAGAGTAGTAAATCTAAAGGTATAATCGGTCCCCTCGTGTGATTTTCTTCAATGGGGGATGTCTTTATACATCATTCTGAGAGAAATGTATGTGTAGGTTACTTTTGTTCTCTCATTTCATTTTTTATAATATGAAGTTCTCTAAGAACATAAAGTATTAGGATAAAATGTGCCCCACACTCAACTTTTTTCGATTTTGATTTTTTATACTCAACTATAAAAAGCAAAGTTATTTACCTTAAATTTTCTTGCAGTATTAGTGTTGCTCGTTCCATCATTTTTGTTGTTGAATTTGGATAGATTGAGGCCACATGATCAAATTCGCTGGAATTTTGGAAAAAAACAGGTTCTCACCATAAAAAAAAATTTGCAGATGAGAAAAATGTGAAACAACGGAAGGAAAATACTTTTATGCACGTGGAACTCTGATTTTTAATCTTATTGGTGTCTTTTTTTAAGGGTCAAAAGCTATTTAATTTTCTTTCTTTCCAAAATGCCCTGAGTTTGGTCATATGATTATATTCTGTCTTGATTTAACAATGAAATCCGATGGAAGAGGACACATTAACACTTTAGAAAAGTTCAGTGTCAAGAACTTAATACTTCCTCCATTCTTAAATATAAGACTTTCATTACATGTTGCGAAAATTAAGAAAGCAAAAATTAAGATACTTTTGTAATTAAAATACAAATATTATTATTTTAAATATGACTTGTATGCCACTTATTATTCTATATAAGAGAGTAATATTGATATTTTGATTACAAAAACATTTTAATTTTTACTTAATTTTTATAACATGTAATGAAGATCTTATATTTTAGGAATGGAGGTAGTAACTTTTAATTCAGGGTGAAAAATCAAAATCGAGAAAAGTTGAAGGGCGTGAACATCTTTTACCTAAAGGATCATAAACTCGTTTTCCTAAGTAAGTTTGAGCTTTAGAAATTGGTGAATCCCAGGTGAAAACCAGAGCAACACAGATTAGATCTGTATTTCATTACACCATTCCAATAGGTAAACATGGTTTCTAACAGACACATTCACACAAAGGTAGAACCAATTGATGGATCTACCAAGTTAGTTATTTCTTCTGCTATGTCTTTGATTCCTTCTGGCTTTCTGCTGTAGTGAAGTTTATGTTTGGACCAGCAATGGTAGCCCACATGTTGTCTTCTAGGTATGGAACAACATACCTTAAAGTATCAAAAGTTGAGATCAGAAGGTGTTGGCCTGGCACACTTATGAACTTTAGCCTTCCTGTTTCATCCAATGTCCTTAATCCAATCCAGTCCTCAATGTAAAGCTTAGTCTACACGGAAAAAAAAATGCATTTTCAGGTGTTTCCATTCATTACAAGCTCATTAAATTCATTTGAGACAAAGTGGTGGGTAACAATTGGATTTCTAACTGTCATGGTC
>JAOWBF010000038.1:8922719-8935870 GCA_028566175.1 Vinca major
CAGGTGATGTGGCTGATTCTGGACCAAGTGGTCCATGTCCCCACTGGTAGCCCTGTCCATATCAGAATTTTTCAAAAGTAAAAGGGTAGAGTAGAATCGAGGTTCCAAATATCAAAGTTTTATTTCTCCCAAACAAATAAATTCAATGCCCATCGATTATTTCGAATATTCAATCACCGTCCGATCCCCAACCCCTTTTCACCCATTCCATGATCAACAACTCCCAAATCTCGATTTTCTTCATAGTTCTTCATTCCTATCTCCTTTCCTGTTTGTAAATTCATAATTTTTCAATTGAGAGAAAATTATGGAGTAGAAAGCAAAAAAATTGATCTTTCTTTGTAAATATAATCATATGTTGTGAAATTGGAATAATTTTGTAAAAATTTGATTTAGGGTTTTTAATTGGGGTTGTGAAAAATCTTGGGGGATTATTCTTGATTAGGGTTTTTTTAATCATTATTGTTGGTTAATTATATTATGTATATAGAAGAAATTGAAGGTGAGGGTGGGTTGAGGATTGAAGAGAAGAAGACAAGGGAGGAGGAGAAGGAGAAGAAGGGTGGTGATGATACAATTGTATTCTGGGATGCAAAGAAGGTTTGTGTGGGAGCAGGTGCAAGGGCTCTTTTTTACCCTACTTTGTTGTATAATGTTGTCAGAAATAAGATTCAGTCTGAATTCAGGTGGTGGGATTGGATTGATCAGGTATATATTTTTTTTCTTTTTGCAATTTAATAATTTATGTTATTGGGGTTTGATGTAAATGTTCATATGATATTTTTTTTTTTTTTTTTGTAATTCATTTTTGTTTTGTCTTCTCTGATCATTGTCATGATTTATATAGAGCATTTCAATAGATCTAATGGAATAAATTGTTATATAACATCACCTCTCTGTTGTTATACATGATTTCCCTGATGAAAATATTAAATCTTTACGATTTCCTGAAGAAGTCGTGGAACTCGAAAACTGGTTCTTTAAAATTATTGAGCTATATAGACTACAGTCCAGTATATCTATGTAAATTGGAAATGGAAAATTGGAGCCATTTGACATCTAGACCAAAAGAAAAGGAGTGAGATGCCAGGAGACAGTCGTTTTGTTAGCCTAGTCCTTCCAGTTTTTCATCCCATTTTTGTACTTTCTGGTGGAGACAAATACGTGAATTAATTTGAGCCTAGTTTGTTTGTTGAGCTTCCAATTTATCTTATTCTCTGCGTCCGGATGATTTTGATGATACATTTGTAATAACCTCTTTTTGAGACAACCTTATGATCTTGCTTTGTCCAAAGAAAAGGACCCAAAAACCACTCCTAATGATTGATATATTTCTACACTTTATGTATTCGTTCCTTGATGTCTACCAGATTTCTTCCCAAAGTTCATGCGATTAAATTGGAAAACACCTTGTTATTAAAGTCCCTCAATTAAAGAAAATGGTTTGTTGGAGGATGAATTATGGATACTCGACTTAAACTGTTTTATAAACTGAAGTGTCTCTTTTCTATTTCAGTTTGTCTTGTTAGGCGCAGTCCCATTCTGTTCTGATGTCAGCCGGCTTAAGGAGCTTGGTGTTTCTGGGGTTATCACTCTTAATGAGCCATATGAGACTTTAGTGCCCACGTCTCTATATGAAGTAAGTTCTTCATATTTAATTCTATATGATCTGCATCTTGGCATTTCTATACTATTATTGCCCTTGGAGTATATTGATCGGGCTCAAGTGTGTTAGTGGGCCTACTCATTTGGTTTTCGTACTTGTCACTTTTTTGGTTTGATTGTGTTGTTCACTTGTCTCAAAGAATTTCTGGGAGTAATAGGAATCTAGCTGCTCAGTTGCGTCTGGTTTGTCAATATGTTTTCTATGCTTTTGATTTGACTGCCTTGTGGAAACCGGGATGGTGTTCATGTATGGAGGGCAGCCAGCTGTCCAGTTAGATGATCCAGTGATTCTAGACTCTTATGTTGTTGGAAAATAATGCTCCATCCCTCATGAATAGAGCTTCTATCCTTTGGGAAGAATGATCCTACAAAATGTACTTCCGCCATATTCATTCCCCTCCCTTTTCAATCTTCCTCCCTTGAGCATTCATGAGCGTTATGCTCGGGCCCCTTCTTCTACTATACCTCTCAAATAATATCCCTTTTTTCCCAGGGGACAAAGAGACAGTGATATAAAGTGATATAATTTTAAATTCGTTACATCTTAGCAGTTGTCTGAATCTGTTAGAGATCTTTATCTGATTATTAAAATTTCTTCTCTAGATTTGTCAGATGAACTTGATAGCCTTGTTTTTTTTTGGTTTGTTTTGGAGTGGGAGTGGGGGTGGGTGGGAGATGTGTGTTCTCTCTTGCATCTTTGACCACACCCGTGGTGTAAGTGCTGAAACATTCTCATAATTAAACCAATAACATGAGATTGTAGGCTGGTTGGATTTTTTCATATAACTAGTAATATTATGATTACTACTGTATTAATATCTATGATTCCTTGTAGGCTCATGGAATTCGTAATTTGGTACTCCCTACAAGAGACTACCTCTTTGCACCATCACTAGATGACATATGCCAAGCCGTAGAGTTCATCCATGGTAAGTGGTTTCACATGCAATAACTATCCAACCCACTGGGATGGATGGATATTTCCCAAGTTTGTGCAATCATATTCTTATTTGCAGATAGGAAGTTGCATGCATTATTGTAGAGTATGCTTGGCTGGCGTCTATTTATTTTATCATTCTCTGTGCATAGGTTATCAGAAATAGTCGGTGGTTGCCGTTAGCAATTGGGACTCTGGATTATGAAGTTCTTGTTAATGAATGTCCTTGTTCCTGTTTGTACGTTCAAAATGGTGGTCCACATTTTAAAGTGAGAGTCTTTAAAATAATATTGCCACCGTAATCCTTGCCTGAAAAGAAAAGCATGCCACCTGCACTCTCATTCAATCCTTGCGAGAGTTGGAGAAGCGATAAAAAAACAGATTTTGAATGTATAAATAATATGGATGGGGTTGTGAAATAGAAGATATGTAAAGCACAGTGAACATTCCTGAATGCTAAAACGCATTTCCTGTTCATCATTGACAATTGCGTTTACAATTTTGGTTACTCATTTTTATTGGTAGAATCTGATGTCCACCTTTTCCTACTATTTTTCTTTCTCGGGTTTAATATTGTGTTAAAAGGAAATGCTTCATGTGGAGAAAGCACGTATGTCCATTGTAAGGCTGGTAGGGGCCGTAGCACAACTATCGTTGTATGCTATCTGGTGAGAAAACAAATTGGTTACTTAATTTGAACAAATCGATAATTAATATCTATCTTTCTATTATTACTTGGTTGTGATTGTAATCCATACTGTAATCTTCCATTTGTTTTTCAGGTGAAATATAAGCAGATGACGCCTGATGTTGCATATGATTATGTAAAATCAATACGTCCAAGGGTGCTATTGGCGTCTGCCCAGTGGCAGGTGCGTGAGTCTGGAAAATTTATGGTTTGTTTCGGGATGGACTCTGTTCACAGTGTATTTCTATTCCCTTGATGCCATTGGCTACTATTTGCAGGCTGTTCAGGATTTTTATTACCTCCATGTTAAGAAGACTTGTTCCTCGAGCTTCCCAACCAGTCTGGTTCCTAGACGCCCTACCTTCTTTGCTACTAGAGACGTCTTGGCATTTGACGATGGTTCTGTAGTTGTGATAACAAAAGCTGATCTTGAAGGATATGATCCAAAAGGTGGTGCTAATGCCATGGGAAGTCAGACGTGGGCGGACTTGAGTTTGATCTATGGTGTCCGACTGCCTGGTGGGGCAGCTCTCCGGAGACTTTCTTGCTTCTGGCTTCGCTACCATGCAACTGAAAGGGAATTTTCAACCGAGGAGCTGACCAGCGAAAGCAGCTGCTCAGCTGGAGAAAAGCAACTCGGAAGTTTTACTGTAGACATTCATGTCTACTAAAAGGTTTTCCTGAATTTGTATATACGGGTTTCTTTTTGTTTCATGTAAAAAAAAGCTATGTCTGATACTCCAGTTTTCTTTTCTATCGCGGGTTTCGAGTACTTTGCCTGCTATATTCTCCGCCGCTTCAATGTACTTTTGCATCAATGAGAATATGAAATAGTAGTAAATTTAAAGGTATAGTGGATCAGCCTGTGTGCTTTTCTTCAACGGGGCTGTCTATGTACATCATTCTGAAAGAAATGAATGTGTAGATTACTTTTGATTTTAGGCAAATTGGCGGCACCGCAGGTACAAAAGCTATTTTGATTTTGTGTTTTTTTATTCAAAAATTATTTTTTTTATAAATCTTAGTATCTAAACAATTTATGTTTGGTGGGATAGATCTTTCAGTCCAAAATTTCTTCAGTCAACTGTTAATTAAAATTTGAAATTGGTCAACCCAAAAATGTCGGGTATTTTTGGAAATTTAAACATTGCCCACCCCTTACTCCATACCCTTCCCTCCAAACCCTCCCACCATTGCAGTTTCAAGCCCTAACATCATGCTCAACCATGGCCGAGCTCAAGCAAATCCACGCTCAAATCATTAAGAATAGCCTCTCCTCAGACAACCACATGATAAGCCACATCAACAAGCTTTGTTCCATCTCTGAATCCAAGGACTTAAACTATGCCCTCAGAGTATTTGATACATTGCCCAACCCCGATACCTTCATTTACAGCACCATAATCAGAGGCTATTTAGAATCGAATTGTGCCAAAAGATTGCATTGCATTTAATGTTCGTATGTTGCAAAATTCAGTTTTTTTCTGAATAATTTTACATTCCCACCTCTTATTAGAGCTTGCATCAGAGAGGGTGGGATTGAAGAAGGCAGGCGGGCAAGTACATTCTTATGTTACAAAATTATCAGCTGGATTTTCGATGAATAATTTGATTCATATGTATGTGAATTTTAATAGCTTGGAGGAAGCCAAGAGGGTTTTCGATAATTTAGTTGTTAAAGATGATGTTTCTTGGTTTATACATTGTTGTTTCATATGTATGTGAATTGACCAGGATTATATCAATGTTGGTTTATCTGGAATTTACATTGTTTTGGCCAGTTGTCTTAATTTGTTGATTACTGCAAAACATAAGATTTCAAGGTTTTAAGGATCAAAGAAGTGAAAAATTGTTGTAATTTACTACACACAAACATAACCGATTCTTTTGTAATTTACTACGCATGGATCCCGACTCCCCCAGGAGCGGTGGTGGAGCGGCGAAAGCTGGTAGCGGAACTTTGAAATGGTGGTGGTGGTTGAGTAGGGTGAGGGAAGGGTATGTCCAAAATTCCAAAAATACCCTTAATAGTTTTAAGGTTGACCAATTTCAAAATTTAATTAACAGTCGACTGAAGAAATTTTAGACGGAATGACTTATCCCATCAAAATTAAATTGTTTTGATTCTAAGATTTGTAAAAAAAAATTAAAAAAAAAACTTTTTGGACAAAAATCACAAAATTAAAATATTTCTGGAACATGTGGCGCCAATTTGCCTTGATTTTACAACAGACCAGAACTTGTCTCGGACACAAAAGAACCATGTCCCCTTGTGCTCTCTCATTTCATTATTCTGAACCAATTTTAAATGTGGGATAATTTGATTTGACGACTAGCCCAACCAAAATTGATTTAGTACGATGTTGATAGAATATATTCGGTCAGCACTATAATTGGACTAATGTTACTAGAAAAATGTTGTGAAAAGAATCTAAAATTGAACTTTTCTCTTTAAAAAAAACTAAAATATATTTTAAAAATTTATCTAGCTAAAAAGTAAATCTGTTTACATTATTTTTTCTTCGTACGTGAAACATATTCAATTATCTATCAGCTCACACATGTCATTTGAGACACTGATAATAGCCTTGCAGTTCGTTGGAGGCTCAAGACTCTCACAATCTCCTAATAATCTTTGACCCTCAATTGCATTTGGCTTCGTCATCTTTTCTTTGTTTCCTTCATCTTCATCCTCATGATAAAAAGTCTTCAAAAATCCCAATGTCACCACCATGAATATGAACATTGTTAGACCTATAGCTACAAAAAAAAAAAGAAAAAAAAAAAAGCATAACCAAGTGAATAATATAACACAATAATTGTCTCCAGAAAACATCACTTAATAAATACACATTCAAGAATCAAGATTGATCCTCGAAAAATAGGAAAAATTAGAAGGTGAGATTGTCTGGATGATCCTAACTTCAAGCTAAGTAAAACCAGTGAGGATAATTCATAATGAACATGAAAAGAATGATGGGATCGAAACCAATAGAACGACCCAGTCTATGGGCCCGACTCACAAGAACGGAGCAGAGATATTATTTCACCTGCCTCCGCCCCTTCCCAGCTAGTGGGGGCCAAATTCATCGCTAACCCCTCTCCACCCCTACTTGTGAGACTGAAGATTTATACACAAGTTTCAATATTTTGACTTTGACCCCAAAGCAAATAGTAATGGCATCGCTCCCCCTAACTTTTCCTTTAAGTTTCCATTCTAACCAAACAAGAGGAGTTTATTACATTTTGCCCCCCTAAGTATCTAACCCTACATCCTCCTTGCCTCGCCACCATCAGGCAACCCGAAAAAAGGGAAATTGGGGCATGCACTTGACTGCCCGTCGTGGCTCAACGCCTCTATTACATTTTTTGGGCCCAGGTGAAAATCATAGTAGCGACGATAGAGCCCTGAGATCAGGACCAATAAGTCAGGTCCGTACCTCAATTTCCCTAAAAAAACACGGGAGAAAGAAAGTAATTACCTTTGTAGTAGACTATGTCAATCCATCCTTTTAGACTCCCAATTTCATTTTGAACATCTGATGAATGCAAATCTGAAGCTTCATTGTTCTCAACAGCAGTCAAATCCCAAGTTAATCTTAGACCAAAAGTATTATCAGAGAGGTAAGGACTGTAAGGAAAAGGGATTCCAATGGATTTTATAGCTATGCAATAATCTGGGATAGTTAAAAAGGTCTCAACAACATAAACATGGATGCCAGGACCACTTAAACATGGGACTTGAGAGAAGGGAATTGGAAGTTCAGCTGAACAATTAAGATATCTATACTCTTTTAATTCATAGTAATACTTGAAAGGAGTACCTGAAAGATTAAGGTTCAAGAAAACTTCATGAACACAATTTTTTGGATCAACAAGACTTATAGTTTTGTTGTCATATAAAATGGATTTGACCTCTAATTCTCCATATGATTGAAAATTAATGATGCTTTTGTTCTTCTTGCAAGAAATCTCATATCCAGGAAAACCATTAGTGGATTTGATACTAGGACAATTACTAGTAACCTGAAAGGATTTTGTTTTTGCAAAGGCCAAGGATGATAAAAGGAGGAAGATTAGAACATCCATCAAGAAAATAAACAGAGTCCTCGAAACAATTCTATCCTCTTAAACCGGAAGAGTTATAGATGCTATAATAAAATTTCGCAAGAAAATATCACGAGAAATCTATGAAGATGGAATTAGGTGATCTTTGATACATAAGGTGGAGAAAATGAGAAATGAAGTATTAGACCAGCAAGGAATCATGCTGACTAAGTCGGGAATAAAGACTTTGAGTAGTCGCCCAAGTCTTGTTGAATTGTTTTTTAATTTTTTTTTTTATTATCAGGAAGATCCGAGTAGAAAGTGCTAAGTCAATTGCGCTAGCATTCATTTATAGGATTTTGTTTGCTTTCGTATAAAAGAAATGTATTTGAACAGTGCTTCTATATGAAGTTTAATGCAAAATTTTCACTTCGCTCATACATTTTCTCTCATAAGTAAATCACCTTTTAAAAATCTTAAATAAAAACTCTGTCAAATCCCGCCTTAAATATGGTGGTTTGTCTAAAATTAAGGAAACGTATTCACTGGTCTGAGACCCAACTATACTGTAGTCATGTAGAATGTCTGAATTCCAGATGCCTAAAAGAAATGGCTTTTGTTGGTTTTCTTTAACTTTTTAGTTGACCATCCAAAGAAAGAGACATATCTGAACTCAACAAGAATTGCAAGCAAGAGAATAACATTTGTGAAACCAAGTCAAATTTATTTATTAATTTTCCTCACCTATTTCACCCATCTACTGTTTCTTGATTTGAATCTACTCTCAAGTAATCTGAAATTAAATGTCTATTTTTTATTCATTTTATATGTATAAAAAAATTTATATTCAATTCTGAATGAAGGGAGTACCGTACATACCTTTGTTTACCGTCTTCCAATTAGTCCCTAAGTCATTATCGAGTTGATTTAAAATTGCATTTAGTTATTACCCTAAAGAAGCCTCTTATGATCAAAGAAAATGAATTTTAGAAGGTAATTACTTTTGCACACCATTTGAAAAGGTTGTAGACTAGCATGCTCAAGAATCTACGCATGGAGGCTTGAAATGGAAGAAAATGTTGGGATTAATTACACAATAAAGTAAAAAAAGTCGCAGTTTTCAAATAGTCTGCAGCTATGAGGATATCTAACATGGAAGAAAAGAAGATCTGATCATCTGTCACATATATAAATAACTATCACGTGTCTCATATTTATCCTTTGTGAGAGACCTATATGAATTGGATAAATCTAAAAAGACCATAGGCATCATGCGAAATCTTAGTATGAGGAGAACTACTAAGTTCTTTTATATGTTCTGAGACTTGAAAATGGCTGAAAGAAGATGATGCATAAGATTTAACCATTCAAGATTTGATGACAATTTTAAGATATCATAACTAGATACATTTGATCAATACTGAACTTTCAAATTTGACATACTAATAAATACACACAATTTTACATTACTATTACAAACAACAGGTCCCCAATATAAAATATAATTACTTGGAATGGAAGAAAACAAATTCAAGGAACCTCCTTTGTAAGCCTTACTGGCTTTTCGTCCAAAAACGCCACATTGCTATCGCTATTGGTCATGGTCAAAAGATGATGATCTAGTTCCTCATCTGCAGTATCTAGTGATGATGAGCCGCCAGAATCCGATCCATCATCTGTAGTGATAAAATAACATTGTGAGTTCAACGAGAAGAGTTTCACTACACGGTGAAATAGCACCAACCAAAGAGCCATAATTGGGGCAATTCACTTTGGTTTATAGTTTCCATCTATTAAACCGTTTTTGTACTACTCGGATGCCAATGGTTGAGATGTATAAGACCCTTGCACGCGTTATTTATCTAAATGACATAACATGGGACTTTTCTAAGTTGATTTTGCTGATAGATTACCCCTGGCCGCATGACAGAAGGAAAAAAGTTGGTCTCCATGTAGAAGCTTCATAACCTTCACGATAGGATTCCTCAAATGCTTTGAAGAATAGGACGACGGTTGATTTCTACTACTCTTAAAAACTTTTGTTTAGTGATACAAAGTTGTAAAAAATAGGAATCAAAATGCCGAATCTATAGACACTGACTATCCTCAAATCCTTTTGAAAGAATCAGATGTTGAATGATTATTCCTACAGTTACAAGCTGGGTTTTATCTTAAAACTAAGATAAGATCTTCATAGATGAATACAGAGTAAAAAACAAGTATAATGCGCATTGTTCCAATCTAGTATTGAAGAAAACTTACCTGAGTATGCTTCATGATCAGGAAGATGTCTAACTGCTGCAATCTGTATACTTTCTGGGAGTATGCAATTGCAGAAAGAACCTAAAATTTCAAACATGCCTTGTTAACCTTAAACATCAAAACCCACTATTTAGATGCCACAAATTAGACATTCCGAGAAACTAAAAGCCGGGTGCATTTGGATTGAGTTTTTATTTGAGCATTTTTGTCTTGAAGTTCGTAAAAGTAGATTGTTTGTGAAAAGAGATGCGAGACCCAAAATGAAAAAGTTTCGAGTGAAAAGGTAATCCAAATGCAGTGCCAGGATAACAATCACGGGAATAATGCTGATATTTCCCATTTATCCTTTATACTAAAAAAGACAGAAAACAATTTTTCCCGTACCTACTCGTGCCATTCGATTTACCCATGGAGGAATAGGCTTTCCTGTGAGTTTCATACAAACTTCATCAGTGAAATGGTTGCAATTCTTCGCAATAAGATGATAGGTATCACCGTGATATTTGCTAGAAAGACGCTCCATAAATGAATGAAATTCTGCACGAGTCATGTCAGTGCTGCCCAAAAGAACTGAACGCCTAAATATAAAACCGGGACAACTTCTCGGTTCCACCTCAAACACCCCACTAGTTTGATACTCATGCGCTCCAAAGCCATATTCTAATCCATGCACTGCATCCAACCAAGGGCAAGCTTAATGCTAATGTATTGAAATTAGAAAAAACATTAAAATTAGATTTCATCACTGTGGAACAAAACAAATTTACAATGCTCATGTGCCTTCTAAGTTAGTAGTTATAACCGAGATGCTGAACAGATGCAAAAGGCAGAGAAGACTGTAATTGTTAATGTTCTTATGGCCAAAATTGCAACTTAAAAAAGACTACTAATTTTGATATCTGGATGACACAATTTCCCACATTTGAGCCCATTATATAATAACTCAAAGTTTTCCTACTTCCGTGCACCAATATTCTAGATTTGATTCAGTGATTGTTACTGCAAGGTATAGGTCAATAATTGCAAATATATTAATTTTTTTTTGCCATAGTGTCATGAGTTGATTATGCAGAATCATCAGCAACAAAAAGCGTCTCTAATTAAGAAATCAATTATAGCCATTGGTCATATATCCTTACACAAGATTGAATGTTTCTATCTTTTGTCGCAAATATCATCAGTTATGTTGCAAATCAGGGTCTCAACAAGTGGCAATCATGCTATCAAATGAAGCTTTTAAAAACTTGACGTCCATAACATATTAACCTACAGAAATCTAGCAAGATACACAGCAATGAAACTAATATCAACATTCTATTAAAAATAGACAAATTACATCCTTGAATGAAAAGCCTGCGTAGAGGGCAGCTAGCTAGAGAAATATTAACTGCACACTAGGCAATTATCTATCGACAAGACATCAATGACATCAACAGCTGAAAACACGCCATCTAATATGCGCAACAGAAGAAGCCCTAAACCAAAAATATCCAAATTCAGGGGAAACAAACCTCAAATCCAGTAGTAACTTAACTAATACTAGAGCAGAAAAAGTTAAAATATGATCAGCTATCATAAAATGAAAGAAAGATAAGAACTTTTTATACCTTCAATACCGGAATGGAAAATCCCAAGGCCGAACCAATACAGGTAGTTGTTTATAGGTGTGAGATCATATACATTTAGATACAATAACACCCTGCTTCTCTCTCTATCACCGTTCTGCTCCTTCGAAAAACTCGAACTCAAGCTCGAGCCCAGAGAAAATAACCGCATTATAATTACTTTCCACCAACCCTTAATTCGAAAACTATGTTTAAACAGCTAATTTCTTCTTCTCAGGCCAAGCTCACCATCCACAACAAAGAATCACCACCATCATTTCAACCTTCAATTCAAAACACTTTCAACCATCAATCAATTTTTTTTTCTTTTTTCATTTTTATAAAAAAAAAAAACCTTCCTACTAGCATAAATAGTGGTTCTCCATTTCCCCTCCATGGTGTCTCGTGCTGGTTAGAGGGAGGGGAAGGACTTGAGATGCACTTGTTGTCCAATTCAAAACAAACATAAACAGAACAAATATGAAAATTCAGTCTGCTGAATTAGTTTGTAGCATAATACAGCTTATCAAACATGAAAATTTTCAAGATTTAGACCCAGAAAATGAAATTTTTTGTTTCTTAAACTCAAAATCAAGAACTTGAATTTAATTAACAAAAACCCAATTAGCTGGAATCCATAGTATATCAAATGGTGACATGAAATTAAAGTAAACCTTGAAACCTTGCTCATAATATTCAGTAATTAGAAAATAATAATAAAATAAAGATACCCTTTATTGTACGATGAACTTGCAGAAGATTTCTGGCCTCCAGATCAGAGAGAATAGAGAGAAAGATAGGTTAAGAGATTTAAATTCGTGGAGATTTCCGTAGCCAGTGATGTTTCTTGATTGATTAATTATTAGTATTTTGATTTGATAGAATAGAAAAAAACAAAAAAGAAGTCTAATATCAAGGCACGGTAGAAAAACATTTATTTTTTAACGGAACGGAAGAAAACAAAACTTCTGCACGGAAGAAAAACTTATTCACGGTTAATATAATTAATTATTACTTAATTAAGTTATGACAAAGAAATGTGTGTTCTCTGTCACATGTGTGAACACGGGAGGAGACTCACTTAATCAAGACGATGACTTAAAATAATGTTATCACCTTTCTCCGAGGTGTCGGGCACGGGAGATATATCTGCAAATACTTATTTGGGCATTTCGGATTCAATAATAACTTTTTATGTAATGATTTATTTATTTTTGTCATTTTATGTAAAAATTCATTTTTTTCAATTATACTTATTTTAAAATTTTACGCTGGACTTCCAAAATAATTGGGACGAACAAGTTTCTACTAAAACGGAATAAGTAGGTGAAAACCGTTAAAGTTGTGACTCAATCATTTCATAATAAAAAAGGAAAAAAGACTGTCTCCTCCATTTCTAATTTTTTTTTATAAAAAGAAAAACGGTACCTCTTCGTCTCATATTAAATGTGTATTTTCTATTTTAATTTGTCCCATTTTTTTAGAATGAATATATTTTATTGACTTCAACTTCAGAGTCGAACAAGTGTTGTTCAATATAGCGTGGAACACATGTTAACCATTGAATCAAAGATCTTTAATCCTTAATCCGATAGTTAACAAATATAATGAAACATACGTTTTTCCTTCATTTTTTTTTCTTTTTCGTAAATGCAATGACTCTGTTGGCCATAATTAACAAAATTGTTTTCGGTTTCAAGAAAGAAAGGAAAGGTAAACACGCTCCTCCGTTGTACATGCAAATAGAATGTATATAGCCCTATATCTTGGATTTCTTAATTATATTTTTCATCTATGAGTTTCATGTATATACGTAATTAGTTGTATAATTAATATTATTGATTTCTAACTCTCTCATGGAATTTCATGTTCCATGCCCCCTTAATCTTCTTCAGTAGAGGACTAGATGTTTGGACTTTGATAACTAATTAACGGATTACTACGAGAT
>JAOWBF010000038.1:9049149-9065341 GCA_028566175.1 Vinca major
GGGCTATGTGGAGTATTGTTGTTCAACAACTTGTTCATAGCTTCAAAGTTGCGTTGAAATTCTGCAGTTTGTCTATCGTTCAACATCCTGTTGAAGTGAGTAAATAACTGGACAATATTGTGGTCAGCCTTTAGATATCCTATAAGGACACTGTTGTTGGATTCGCTCAACTTTTTTAATCGAATTCCAGCGGTGAAATGTTTCTTAACCCATGCGGATGACTTTTGTTCTCGAAACCCATAAATCTTTTTTACCACCCAAGAATGCACTACATTTTTTTTAAAGATTTATCCTTAACAACACACTATTTCTCGAGCTTTGCCCACACGTAGTCAAACTCATTTTTGTCATCAACATTATACATTGCATTAAAAAAAATGCTCTATGTCTTCTGCCGTCCACATGGAGCTTAGGTTCTTTACATCATTTTCCTTAATATGCCATGTACACAAGTCATGTAATGAATTAGGGAACTCAGACTTTATTGCTGCCTCCATTGCAGCGTTCTGGTCGGTAAAAAGAGATTGAAGGGCTTTCCCGAACATGCATTTTAGAAATGACTTGAAAAGTTATTTGAACGAAGGGATTGTCTCATCATACAGTAGTAAAACCCCAAATATGCACGTCTCGTGGTGATGGTTGAAACTAACAAATATCGCTGAAAAGAAAGTGTTTTAAGTTAGTGCGAAAGAACAAGTGTTCCATGACCAAGAACATGTCTTCTCTATCAGCGAACATGTATTCCTTATCAGCGAACATGTGTTCCCTGACAGAGAACGTGTGTTCTCTATCAGCGAACCGATGTTCTCAGGAACATGTTGTCTGAATAACTTGTCATAATACCTACATGTCTAAAATTGTTGTTGGTCCTCTGACAGAGCATGTGTGTTCTCTATCAACGAACATGTGTTCCCTGACAGAGAACGTGTGTTCTCTACCAGCGAACCAGTGTTCTCAGGAACATGTTGTCTAAACAACTTATCATAATACTTATATGTCTGAAATTGTTGTTGGTCCTGTATGTTGTATCAAAGGTCACTGAACCGCCAAAGTAACCATAGTACATCTTCATTAAACCATATGCCCAAAATATATTAGCAATTTTCTCCTCGCAGTCCATTTCAATATCATAGTAAAACGAAGGATTTATATATGCCTCGCGATGGAAATGCTCAAGTACGATTGTTCTTTCCCCGAGTTCCATGGACTTTGACGTCTCCTACACTGGTGATTCTTTAAATCACCCTTTATGAAGCCGAGATTTTCATTGCCACAGGCTTACTGTGACATTATAGTGCATGAAGACTTAAGTGGAACCCCAACACTATCATTCATCTCAGCAACAATTCTATGAATATTGGTCACATGGCGATTCGATCTTATCAAGTGGGAAAAATTTTTGGTGTGAAGGGGATGATCATGCTCTATAACCCAATCACTTACTACAAATACACGCCTCAGTTGATTAAATATCACAACTAGTTTGGCCGTACAACCAGTCCGCTCCCTGACATGTGTTCCCTGATAGAGAACGTGTGTTCTCTATCAGCGAACCAGTGTTCTCAGGAACATGTTGTCTGAAAAACTTATCATAATATCTAAAGGTCTGAAATTGTTGTTGGTCATGTATGTTGTATCAAAGGTCATTGCATTGCCAAAGTAACCATAATCTAGCTTCATTAAACCATCTGCCCAAAATATATTAGCGATTTTCTCCCCGCAGTCCATTTCAATATCATAGTAAAACGAAGGATTTATATATGCCTCACCACGAAAATGCTCAAGTAGGGTTGTTCCTTCCCCGAGTTCCATGGACTTTTGACGTCTCCTAAATAGGTGATTCCTTAAATCAACCTTTATGAAGCCGAGATTGTTATTGCCACCGGCTTGCTGTGACATTATAGTGTATGAAGACTTAAATGGAACCCCCAACACTATCATTCATCTCAGCAACAATTCCATGAATATTGGTCACATGGCGATTCGATCTTATCAAGTGTGCAAAGTTTTTGGGGTGAAGGGGATGATTATGCTCTTTAACCCAATCACTAACTATAAATACATGCCTCAGCTGATTAAATTTCACTACTAGTTTGGACGTACAACCAGTCCGCTCCTCAGCCCGTTTACGCGTCAGAAATTTCCTTGCCTCGACGTGTGTTTCTAGGCCTTTGTCCTTATTCTTGGGGTCATGTATACTTCATTTCATGTATCCCTCTTTATTACAAACATATTTCAAGTAACCCACTTGATCGTTATGTCCGCGTATGGTCTTACTATAATTTTTCTCAACACCAAACCCTATATTATGCGCATAATCCAGGTAAAAATCTCTGAACTAATTTCATATAGTGAACTCTCAGATCAATTGTGCTGTAATAGTCAGCATTGACTGTAAAAAAAAATGTTCAGTAGACAAAAACATGTATCTGATAGCATGATTACTTGCTGTTTTTTATGAATGATTGTCAGAATAAGGGAACATCCCAGTAGAAACATCGACTAAGAAAGGATCCAATATGTTTATTCTTATGTTATGTTATGGATTTCATGAGAAGTCAATGTACCAACTTGGGATAAGATGTAGCATGTAGAGTTGTCTTATATGATAAGTACATTAATAAGATGTTGGGAGAGGCCCAAACATCAAATCATGATGTATGATGTCACGAACAGTATACAACGATATATGATGTTTGCATTTAATATTTGATGTGAGCAGTTTTGTAGGGAAATGGAAGTCGTTTTCTAACTATTTTTTTAGGTTTTGGAGTTGTTTAGTTGTCTCGTAGTAAGGGTGTAGACGACGGCCATTGTCTGTACTCGAGCTATTGAGAAGCTAGGCATTCCCACGTATACGCTAGGCTAGAACCTTCACTTCCCAGTGGCCTCGCATTGGAGGGGTAAGAATGGAGGGTGTACAACCATCATTCCTGAAGCTGTTGAGAAAACTAGGAGGTTGAGTCACAGGTATTTCTGATTTCTTGGGTGGAGGGGTAAGAGTGCAAGGTCGTTGTATGGGCGGCAATTCTACACTCCCAATATTCTAAGAAGTTAGAAGTATTTTGCATACCATGATTTTACTGCTTTATTGGTGATTATGTTTTTAAAGTTATGCAATGTTTTTAGGATGCATAAATTGTTTTAATTAAGTGTTTATATATTTTCTTCATCCCAAGGTTGAAGGGATCTTACTGAGCAATAGTTGATTTTGCTCACCCTTATCCACATTTCCTTTTCAGATGAGCACAATGTTAGCTACAATAGTGGGGGACGTAGTGTTCGAGTATCAGGGAGACGACACTTTATAGATGTCTAGCTCACTTTACTGTTTTGAAATAGACTAAGTGTGATGAACTTTGAAGTATGTTTAAGTTGTACTATTTCCTTTTAAGTTATGATGTACCATTTTAAATTAAGTTTATATACATATACTATTTGAGGTTTTATTTCTTAGCATGTTTTATAGCTTCCGTTGATGCATGCTTGAGTTTTATATTATGGGTTATGTGTTCTGTGTTCCTTTTGGCAAAATGGAACGCTACCATGTCATTTTCCGGCTACAGGACGTGACAATCTCTCTCTTCAAATTTAGGTTTTGTGGTGATTTTTAGGCAAGAACATATGTTTATCTTCAAACTTTTGTGATTGGTAATGATGGAATTTTCGAATTTTTATGGTGTTCTTTTGAGTTATTGAGTTTAAAGATCAAGATTTGTGGGTTTGATTCATTTTGCCTTATTATTGGTTGATAGATTATGTTAGTGGTTAGTGTGACTATTTTGCCTCTGATATTTCGCATGTGCGGGCTGCACATGTGCATCATCAGTCCCTCTCGCCGGATTTCGTCACTTTTGGGCACTAATGGCACCATGTAAATAGTTGAGAATATTTATAGCACCTAACATTTCTGAGGGGTAACAGTTACTTTTGAAACATAAATGAGCGGCATAAATAGTGGTTAACTCATAATATAATACCCTCTCTCTGAACCCTAACTAACTAATATAAAATACATAAATAAAACCCGCTCGTCTCTACTAAATTATTATTGTCCCAGAATTTCCCATTCGAAACCCTAGCCACCATAGCCGCCGTTCAAAAGAAATACCCTAAATCTTGTCTACATCTGTCAAATTCATGGCAAAGAAGCGAAAGTCGCGATCTTCAGTAGCTCCACCAGCAGCGGAACCATCCATGGATGAGCCACAAGCCCCGCTGGAACAAATTCCGGAGCCTAAACCAGAAGAACCAATTGAAAGTAATCAGGAGGAATCAGAAGTACCTGTAGAAGCAGATCCGGAAGACGAAGAAGTTGAATATGTTGATGAAGAAGTTGAAGTAGAAGATGAAGACGATGATGAAGATGGAGACGAAGATGAAGATGATGATGAGGAAGAGCAGCAAATGAATGGAGGCGACGACAATGAAGACGAGGACGAGGACGAGCCATTTGAGAAGCTTCTAGAACCTTTTTCAAATGACCAACTGGTAATTTTGATTAAAGAAGCGGTGATTAAACACCCTGATATCATGGAAAGTATAAGAAAGTTAGCTGATGCGGACCCCGCACATCGAAAGATCTTTGTTCATGGACTTGGTTGGGATACTACTGCTGAAACCCTAACTGGTGAATTTGGAAAGTATGGAGAAATTGAGGATTGCAAGGCTGTTACTGATAAAGTTTCGGGTAAATCTAAAGGGTATGGATTTATACTTTTTAAGCATAGAAGTGGCGCTAAGAAAGCTCTTAAAGAGCCCCAAAAGAAGATTGGGAATCGGATGACGTCTTGTCAATTAGCTTCTGCTGGTCCTGCTCCTGCTCCAACAGCAACCCCTGCGGTCGCCGTGGGCCCACCAGTGTCTGAATATACTCAGAGGAAGATTTTTGTGAGTAATGTGGCTGCTGGACTTGAGCCTCAGAAGTTGTTGGAATTCTTTTCTAAGTTTGGTGAGATTGAAGAAGGTCCATTAGGATTGGATAAGTATACTGGGAAACCTAAAGGGTTTTGTTTGTTTGTTTATAAAAGTGTTGAGGGTGCTAAGAAAGCATTAGAGGAGCCAAATAAGAGTTTCCAAGGCCATACATTGCATTGCCAGAGAGCTATTGATGGGCCAAAACCAATTAAAGGAGGAAATTATCCTCAGCAGCAACAGCAACAACATTATGGTCATCAACAACATCAACAGCAGTATTACAGTGGTCATCATCATCCGGCGAAGAAAGGAAAGTATTCAGGTGGTGGTAGCGGAGGGTCCACTGGGCATTTGATGGCTCCCGTTGCCGGGCCGGGGGCTCTTGGTTTTAATCCTGCAGCTGTTGCACAAGGTTTGAATCCAGCATTGGGTCAGGCGCTTTCGGCTTTGCTAGCCACTCAAGGAACTGTGGGAATTGGTAATTTGCTTGGAGGTCTTGGATGACCAGTAACCCAGGGAGCACCTGCTGTAATGAATAATGCCGCCGGGTACGGAGGACAAGGCGTTGGCGTGTATGGACAGCCTGGAATGCTGCAGGGTGGTTATCAAAATCTACAGATGGGATCTCAAGGTGGCGTTAGGCCTCACCACCAGCAAGGTGGTGGTGGTTACATGGGTCACGGTCACTAGATTCCGTCAAAAAATGCTTTAATCTTTAGTTTTGGTTGCTGCCATTTCTAACCATCACAATCCATGGCGGCGAGTTTACCACCGGGCAGTCTAACAGTCGATGGAGGTGGCACGAGGTGGTTTAGCAGGTCATTTAGAGGGTGATGGAGGTGGTGGTGGTGGCCGGAGATGCTGAGAAATGAAGAGAGAAAATGACTATTTTAAACCTTACATGCTCAAACTTGACGGATTTCATCCATTTTTAACGGAAAAGACTCTACATGCTACCCATAAATTGTCGGAGGATTCTTAATGCTAAAAATTAGTAAAGGGAATTTTAGAGGCTAAAATGAAATAGTTGGGGGACGTCTGGGGCCATTTTCTCAAAAAAAAATGTTAGAGATCCAAATTAAAAATTATATGTTGGAGATTGTACACCCTAACTACGTCGTTTCCTCCCACCTGGCTGGCTGGCCCTCAACAAGTCAATAATTTGAGATCCCTTCCCATTCCACAAAGGGGGCGGGAACTTTACAAGTATTTTCTCAAAATCCTATGCCCAAAATTTCCCGCCATTCCCCCCTCTTCACTCAACGCATTCCTTTCATTTCTCTCCGGCAACCACCATCACCATCTCCCTCTCTTCTCCTCACTGAGATTCATTTTCCGGCATAAAAACCTCCAATCCATGGCCGTTTAACTCCGTTGAACCAGATCAGATCTGAAGCATCCACATTTCAATCATCCATAGAAATGGAAAAAACCGAGCTCACCAACTCGGAACACGAATTTCAACTCACCACCGATTTGGATCAGAAGGCTTGGCATCTCTTCGCTCTATTGTTATCCATCGGACGACCGGTGAAACCAATTGAACTTGCATCGAAGTGTACTCTCTTCTATATAACTCCGGATTTAGTAGAGTTTCTATGCGGAATACCTAATTCACCTATTTATTTTACTCCGAATCATTTTATTACGCTCTCTTCTTCTGGATGTATAGCTATTGCGCAATTTGTTGCGAATTCGAATGTTGAGTTGAATTATTTGCCACGGTTTCGGTTTGAGCTTGAGTTAGGAGTTTCTCAAATGCTGAGGCGAAATAGAATAGACGGAATGGTTGTGAAGACTTATGCTAGGAAGAGGAAGATGAGATCGGATGATGAGTATTTGCCTGTTGCTAAAAAGAGAAGAATTCCGGACAATTTCAAGGGTAAATGAACGGCAAAATGTGTGTTTTACCTTTTAGATTTTTGTTTGCGGTTTAATTTGTAGTTTTGGTATTAAATTGTAGAAAACGGACACGCTCTTCTCATGACATTGCCTAGCGGGACTGAAAATGCTTCTGGAAAGGTAATTTTGTAACTGAACCGCATTTTTGTCACATATGAGTGTTTTTTGGTCATATTAGTTTGTTCCAGTTGAAATTCGGCTTCATCCAGAGAATTTGAGTTTGAAGATATGGTATTCTCGAACAGAATTGAGCTTATAAAGGAGTTAAAAGTACTGGTGTGAAACTAATGATGAGTTATAGTTCTGAATGATCAGAAAAATTATATAAAGGAAGTCAGTAACCATTAATGTATATGTGCACTTCATTTGAAGAATTATTTTCGTCTATGTAGTTTTCCAACGTAATCCTATTATAGTCAATGCTGCAATAAAGGTGAAGTGATCATTGGGGGAGGTTATGGATAGACTTGATAGTTTTTATATGAGCACAAATCAGGATTTCTTGATTATTCTGGCACACAGTACTTAACCCCTTATAAAGGTGGATTTGCATAGTTGTCTATTGTTGACAATCCGTTAGATTGTGGTTGGCTCTACAGATATCAATAATCTAAGGTCCAAATTCTTGGAGCAGTATACATAGAGAACTTCCAAAATTGATGGTGTCTTGAAGTTGCCTCTTTTTTAGATTGTATGTGAACCTGCTGCTAGTAGAGTTTTTTTTTTAACAAGGAAACAGAATGGAAAATCTTCTTCTCTTGGGCATTTCATTTGCATTTGATATCCTTATAGTTGTTTAGGCTGGCTGTTTTACTCAGCCTGTCCAATTATTTATTTATGCATATGGTGTCTTTGGAATGTGCTTATGTACCTTATGTATGTCTTTCTGTAGGGTTTTATTTTACTTCTATCCTATTCAAATTTTATTCGCATGATTTTCTTTCTATGCTGCTCACTCATTGTGCAAGTGCTATTAAGCGGTTCTCCGTCCTTAACGAATATCAATGTCTTGCAGGCATACCTTCCAGATGGCAATATGACTGGACACATGAAACTTCAGTCCTGTGATTCACAAATTTTAGCTGTTGATGTTTGGCAACAGGAAAAATTAACGGTCAAGAGATCTTTATTTAGCAATTCTTTTGATAGCCACTTCAATTCTAGACTAGGGAACACTAATTCTGGTAACGGGAAGGAAACAGCTAAATTGGCCAACGGATGTGAGCTTGACAATCCATGTACACCGAAGCATTTCAATTGCGTGGATGATTACAGATTCCAATATTTACCCACTGCAGGACAAGAAATAAGTAAAGCTTTTATAGAAATAACTGATGTTAGTATAGGGCAGGATCCTGCTGTCAGTAGAACGGCCAAAATGGATGACAGCATTTCCACCAGAAACATTAACAACCTCTCAGCATCTTTCATGGCAGTGGATCAACAGATGAATGCTCAAAAAATAGAAGCAGACACTTACAAAAGTGCATTTGAAGATCTAAAAGCAGGAGAAAGAGGAGAGGAAGAACCTTCCATCAACTCTTGTTGTAGAAGATATAGCGGAAATCAGCCAATTGATGCAGCTGAAATAGATAATCTGCCCAAGGGTAAACCACTGGTCAATGCTGCCGGGGCACAGAATAAAACACTACCATCCTTTGAGAAAGAAAAGAGCAAAACCCCTCTAAAGAATCAAGCTACTTTGACAGCAGAATCTTTGTTGATAGGTAAGAACAAGCAGGTTAAGTCCGTCACAAAATCAAAACCTGAACAGAAGAATACACCTAGTCAATGGCTGCAACCAGTAGGGGCAACATTGGAGAATGGTAAAATTGGTCATTCTCCAGTAAAAGAGCAGGCTTCTAGAAGAGATAAGAAGCAAATACTCTCAAAGCAGAGCTTACATTACAACTACAAGCAAGTTATGGATGCCAAGGAAAAGAGAGAGAGTTGTAACAAACATGGTGAAAGTTCTTCTATTGCAGCTTGTGTAAGCTACTTCATGCATTTCCCTCCATTGTGGCATGGATTTCTGCTGTTGAATTCAACCAATGGCTTTTATTATCTCTTCTGTTTATCTATAGGATCAACCAGACCAAAGAGTGCTCCCAGACTTTGAAGCCTTTGTTGCTGAAGAGCAGGAGGGTTCAGGTACTTGTTTTGAACTACCTTTAGAAAATTGTGCTGTTTTTTTATTGCAATCCTTTAGTGATGTCCTCTGACAGTGATATCTGCAGGTGGTTATGGCACAGTGTACAAGGCAAGAAGAAAAAGTGATGGAGTGACATTTGCAATTAAATGTAGGACAAAAGTATTTTATTAATTCTGCCTTCACAATTTTTTAACTTCTGTGACAATGCAAGCATTTGAATTTTTGGGATTCAGTATAAAGGCCAACCGTACGGGCTTATATTATAAAGACTCCATTATGTATATCTGAGTATCTCGCTTATATACTTGTGGATGTCAATAATTTTCAAGAAAGATAATTTCTTATAAGAACTACATGGTCATTGAAGATTATTAACTGATAAAGTGTCTTTTTTTTTTACGGAGAGCATTTATCCCTTAGTATATGTAGAAACAACATAACTAGAAATGGTTAATCTGAAATTTTGTGTTCGATGTAATTGCTACGACTTTTTTGAAGGTCTCAAACATCATCAGCACTTCTTTTGAAAGATGCAAAAAGAAAGATCATTATACGAAAACAATACAAACACTCCCTTGAATAAACAGCTTTCAGTTTCATAGGATTGACAAAACCTGTAAACAGCTTATACTGGAGAGGAGAGTACAGTGTTGCGGACAGTTATGTTAGTAGTTAGAGGGACTATTTAACCATCACATCGTTGCTTTATGGCACGTGTTACTGATGTGTGGTTCAAAAGTACCTGTCGTCCTGTTTCCTATGTTGAAAACTGGATTGAGCAGTAGAATACTGTTAGAAAGATCTGTGTGCCGCGCCACCTTTTCATCTTGTAAATATTCTGGTTTGCCTTATCAAATGATTCAAAAAGCAGTATATTCCTTGAAATCTATTCCTAACATGGTTTAGTTAAAAAAATGACTTGTTAAGCTCATGTTGATGATTTTGTTCCGAACAGGTCCACATGCTAATGCTAACAAAAATCACGTCCATAATGAGATGAAGATGCTGGAGCGTTTTGGGTAATCTTACTCTTACAGAGAATTGGTGAGAAAAGTTCAGTATTTATCATCTTATTCCAGCTCATTGTTCTTTGATTCTGCAGTGGCAAGAACTTTGTAATCAAATATGATGGCTCATTTAGGAGCGGGAACTCTGACTGTCTTATCTTAGAGCATGTTGAACATGATCGACCTGAGGTCAAATCAATCTTTACTTGTCTGCAAGTTGTCTTATATTATAACCATCCTCTCTAACATTAATTCTCCTGCATCTTAACTTAAGGTCTTGAAAAGAGATATAGATGTTTCAGATCTACAGTGGTATGGTTACTGTATGTTCAGAGCCCTTGCTAGTCTTCATAAGCAGGTGAGAATACCTGAGATATATTAATCAACTACGCTAACTATGGAAAATTCTTATGCACCATAGGATCATCTCGCTTTCTCTGTATTTACAGGGTGTTGTTCACAGAGATGTTAAGCCTGGCAATTTTCTTTTCAATCGTAAGGCCTGTAAAGGCTATCTCATAGATTTTAATCTAGCCATGGTGAGTATTTTTGAATTATCATGCTACTTGTTTACTCAATCCCCTCCACCTAAAGAGAGAAAAAGAGATGAGAAAAGAACATTTTTAGTTTTTATTTCCTTCATTTCTCATTGTCTTCTCCTAATCCTCTATTGTGCAGGATTTGAACAAAAAACATGGAGTTACAGTTGGTGAGCCCTCACTCCATTTCTGGTTGTGTGAATAAAGAATGTTGTTTTATACGCTTGAAGCACAAGTAATAGGCTGTCTGAGTATTAGAAACTAATATCTAGCGCTATTCTATCTATTCTTAATGATTGTGAAAGTACAATTTTTTTTTTAAAGTTTTAAGTTGCAAGCAAGATTTCATAACAAACAACTATATTATCGCAGGCAAGACAGAGGCTGACTATGAAGTAAGCTTCAATCATGTACCTCTTCCCCATGGCAAACCTCTGCCTTCCGCAAAAAACGGGAAGCTTGTGACTGTAAAAGCTTTAGAAGTGGCTGATCAGGAGCAAGGGAAAGTGTCAAAGTCTTCTTTATTGTCTAAAACCTTGAAAAATGAAACAGAACAACCCAAGAACCATAATGAGGTCAGCAGTAGAAATGTAACCAAAAGCCAAGGTGCTGATGGATCTGGTATCACCTCGGCAAAGGATGCAACCAGCAATAGAACTCCATCTGGGGGAAAATTTAGAAAACCTCTAGCAAGCCGTGGTAGAGAGGAGCTTATCAGCATGTTCCATGAAGCACTGCAGGGTACAAACCAGAAAGCACTTAGTGTTCCTGTTTCCAAGAGAAAGAGGATTGCTGCACCTCCTCGACAAACTGATTGCAAAATTGTTTATCCAACTCCAATGCCATTGCAGTCTGCTGGAATTGCGGTTGGTGGTGCAGGATTGCTGAAAAACAAAGGTAATTTTTCATATAAAAATTATTTTAATAAAATATTTTCAATGTTCTACAAGCTTAATTTTATTTTACTTGTTCAAAGGGGATGGAAAACATAATCGAGAAGGTCCATGTGTTGGCACTAAGGGTTTTCGGGCTCCAGAGGTAAGTAGTTACAAGTTTCTTCACTAGTGAAAATATATTAGCCTTTCGTTTCGGTGAAGATTTCCACTTGCAATTTTCTTGAGATTTTAATATTTGTGGTCGTGTGGTTCTATGCCTAACTATGAGTTAGTACTTGCGAAGTAAATAGATAACAAGAGCATTATGTGAGCTGCAAACTATTATGTTTCTTGCCTCGAAGTTCAACACTAACGAAAGGTTTCTAGTTCAGAATAAAGAAAAAAAATATTATGCTCTGTCGGCATGAAATCATTTTACAAATATAGGTGAAAAAAATGGTATGCTCTGTTGGCATGAAATGATTTTACAAATAATGGTGAAATACTCTGTTAACTAGTTGCAAAGTTTCCTTTGCATCGTGCCAGATTTTCTTGGGATTATGCTACTTTGCTTCTATACTCTGAAAATTAGTTTCATACGGGGTGCACCATCAAATACGCATGTGTTCCATTTAGGTACATCACCTGAGAGGACAGCCAAAGATTAACAGCTAAAATAAAATTTCTTCGGCCTCTATGAGTAAATTCTTCTGTGACATTTCCGTGCTGATTGGCTAATTACTGAAGAAGAGGAAGCAATATACAGTTTCCCCATTGTCATGTAGGTGACTGAAATATAAGACGTCTCAGAAATTTAAATGAAAACTCCAAATAAGTTGAGTGGTATATTACCCCAAACTTGAATACTGACTCTTCAAGGAAAGTAAATTAGAGGATAGAATCAATTAGCTCAACCTTTTTCTATAATTGGCTCATATATGCCCATCTTTTGAATCTTTTCCCATTTCACCTTGCTATGCTTTTACTTTTCATTTTTAAAATCCATTTTGCATGACTCAGCTAATCAAGTTTTAACATTTTCTTGTAACTTAGTTTGTCAAAATTTGGGGGGCATCTACCAAATAAGCAACCAATTAGGCCCAAAAGTGGAGAACCTTTATTTTAAAACTACATAATTTACATCTCCTTTCCATGGTTTAGCTAAAATAGGAAGCATCATGACTAGTATATGCTTGCAGGTACTAGTCAGATCTCAACATCAAGGCCTCAAGGTTGATATCTGGTCAGCTGGGGTAACATTATTATACCTGATGATTGGACGGTCACCCTTTGTTGGCGACCCTGACCAGTAAGAATACTTTACCACTTCCGTTACCAAGTAGAATGCTTCTCAGGCTTTAACTTCTTGCTAGAGTAACTTCACCAACTTCATTTAATTTGGTCATAACAGAAACATAAAAGAGATAGCCAAGTTGAGGGGTAGTGAAGATCTCTGGGAAGTAGCCAAGCTACACAACCGTGAATCCTCATTTCCAGCGGTATTAATCGCTTAAATTATTTATTCATTTTGCAGAGTCACCTCTTGTTTCACCTTTCAACCTTTTTTCACGCTTTTAATCTTGAAACAGGATTTACTCGATATTAAGTCCTTGCCATCTTTGAAACTGCAAGATTGGTGTAAACAGAATGCTCGGAGACCCGGATTCTTGGACACTATTCCAAGTTCACTGTTTGATCTTGTGGACAAGTGTTTAACAGTTAATCCAAGGTTGAGGATCAGTGCAGAAGAAGCTCTTAGGCATGAATTTTTCCGTTCGTGCCACGAGACCTTTAGAAAACATAGGTTGTTCAGACAAGGCATCAACCCAAATGCTGGTTCTAACCTCACTTTGCATTGAGACTTCCAGAAACATGAAGAAATTTCATGAACATAAATCGTCTTCTCCTAAAGGTTCCTCTCTCTTTTCATTAGCTTAGAATAAGAATTCCTTGTCATCAAGCCATCATATCCTTTCTGGTATCGGTTCTGTAGAAATTTGTTTAGTGTTGTAGATAAGTTGTGACATATGGTATTGATCCATATACAGGAAAAGCTGACAATCCCAAAGAACCTGTAAAAGAAATTAGTACAACGTATAACTCCTAGCATGTGAATTAATTTGTTGTGTTTCTGTAAAACTCATGTTCCTTCATCTTCAGTACTTGTAAAATGATTGATCAAATGGTAGTAGTCATCGGTTAGTCGATGGAGTGCTATGACTATCATATCCTGTTGGAAACATTTTAACTCTGGCTCTGTTTGCAGTCCCATTCCCTTGGAATTGCTTTGGTTAGTTTAGTGTAATTTTTTTTTTATTATTATTATTATTATTATATATATATGTATATAGGGCTGAGGAAAATAAAAGAAAATCCTCATGACATGGTTTGAGTTTATTGGTTATTGCTTCGTGAACCTTAACAGGGATCACGTGTTTGGACAATATCGAATCATGAGCAAGATATTTTAAATATCTTAATAGATAAGGGTTTGTGTTAGGTTACTTTTTATTTATTTATTACAACTAATCAAATCTGGTCAGGAATGTCGTATTAACCAAAATTTTCAGAATAATTTTAGTTCCCGAAAATACCCTTTTCAATGCAGCAATATAAACTCAAAATTTGGGCAAAGTTTTATTTCTGCAACTTTTTTTTTCATTTTTTATTTTATCCTGTTAAGGTATTCGATGTTTCAAAGAACAACAATAATATTAATCATTTATTAATTACTAGTACATTACTATATTTTGTTCTTTAAACAAGACTACTCATAAAGTTATATTTGTAGATCATGTACCTATTACATATATTCAGAAACAAAAAAAACAAAAACTATTACATCTTTATTGAGTTGTTTCATCCAAATTAAAGAATCAAGAATCATAGAAATAATGATCAATAAATTAATTTGCGTAAGATAGTTGAAGTATTATTAGTTCTAGGGAGAATGACTTGAAAAATCCTTAAAGTATTTACCAATACACGATAAGGTCCTATAAGTTTTTTCGCTTCTTGGTAAGTCCTGGAAGAATTTTCGTGCCAGATAAAAAGTCTTACCACCAATTTAAGAGGTGGCTTCCGGCCAAGTGACGTCGAATTAAGGGCAAAATGGTCAAAAAATGTTGGTCACCCTGCCACCCCTTATCCACCAGAAACCTCCCATGTCCTTTTACCTTCTTCACACATGCATCAATTCCCTTTTCCACCTCCACCACCACCCCCACCGCCAACCACCAATACCGTCAACACCATCTCCCCGTGACGAAGCCCTTCTTATAGAAATCAATGGGAAATTCTCACAAAACCCCAACTTCAATAGACCTTGAAACTGAAATCTAATCACACATCAAATCTGCCAGAAAAACAATCCCAAAGAACCGAGATTTTCCCAAAAAAAAAACAAGCCAATCTCTACAGATAATAATTACACTGAATTAAGCAATTGGGGCTGCCTTATTCTTCTTCCTCTTCAGAGTTAAAAAAGAATGGGGAGAAGGGAGACCATGGGAGGTTTCTGGTGGAGAGGGGGTGGCAGGAGTGACCAGTCTTTTTTGACCATTTTGCCCTTAATTTGACATCACTTGGCCGAAAACCAGCGCTTAAATTGGTAGTAGGACTCTTAATCTGGTACGAAAATTCTTCCAGGACCTAACAAGAAGCGAAAAAACTTATAGGACCTTATTGTGTATTGGTATATACTTTAAGGATTTTTTAGGTCATTCTCCCATTTCATTTCCCTTCCAAACAATTTTTTTTTTTTTTTGGCGCAAAACTTTTCTTTTACTGCATTTAGTTCAATTAACCTCACTTTTGATTTTCAAAAACTTGCTCATAGTAAAATTACGAGTTCGAGATCATCAAGAAGTGGCTCCGTACCGTATGACTATCAACCACACTAATTAATTCGGGGTAGATGTGCATGATAAACTTACTTCAATCAACTTCTATTTTGATTCTTAAAGATTTGCCCATAATAAAGTTACGGGTTCAAGACCACCCAAAAAGCGATTTCGTATCATATGATTTAAATTTATTCTATATATCTCCCACCAAATTAGTTTGGTTGATTCCGAACACTGATTTACAAAAGAACAAGCTTCAACAACTTGACATAAAGCTCATGAATTAATAAATGGGAAACATAGAGAATAAAGCTGAAAGCAGAACAATTCTTTCTCATATGCCACTATTATGACAAAGTTCACTGAATCCTCCATTATTAGCAACCAGCATTCCCCTAGACTATCAGAACATGGAATCCATATTCTTTATGCAAATCTTTTTAAACCACTTCCTCTGCCATCACACTACTTCAAGTGGAAAGATGCCCTCAACAATCCAGTTCTGGCAACAGTGGGGGTGAGGACCACTCTAAACCATAACACAACACTTTACCCTTCAAGAATGTCCCCAACTTCTCTTCCTTTGTGCAGGGATGAAGTCAGGAATTTAGTGTTGGGGGGCAAAACTGCAATAATATGTAGAACTACAGAGCTCAAGTGATAAAAAAAGGCAAAAAAATCTTGAGGGCAATAAAAAGGGGAAAAAAATTCTTGGGGGACGAAACTGATAAATTTTTTCAATTTTTTTCAAAATACATATAAAATTTCGATAAATAGTAGTATTTTTAAAAATCTTAGTGCGCCGCCCCTGACTTTGCCCCTGCCTTTGTGATGCCAATTCCACGGTAGCGTTTCAAACCTATAGGTTGGAAACACAACTCATGAGCCTAACCTCACAACCTACTCCCTCCATCCCTAAATAAGGTTAACATTTGACTATTTCACATAAATTAAG
>JAOWBF010000038.1:9130149-9143848 GCA_028566175.1 Vinca major
ACTCGCCGACTATGCCGACCACTCGCTAATCGCCAGTCTGGCGGCCAACTAGCTACTAGCGACTTCTGCAACATTGTGCACAAATTTCAGATATCTGTCGCATTTTGCATCAATTTAACAGCAGAAAAGAGGAGTTTCCAAGAAAAAATTGTTATTATTGTTATTACCGTGTTCATGCATTATTGGTCCGACTAATTGTATTCTGCAAGTCTTGAAGTAGTAACATCTTGAAAGTAAAATCAGTTCATAATCTTGTAGAACTAACTACCTACGAAGACAGAAATAGGAACTCTAACCACATGTTTTCTGCTTCCCTGCAAAACCATTTCGCCAAATGTAAAAGCATTTGATGTCCGAGTTGCAGTTAGTCTGAGCGCGATATGTCTTGATTCATTGACGCTGATCTTGAAAACTCGTGGCGAAACTCTAACTTTCACCCCGAGAGGATCCCTTACTTTCACGATGTACTTCTCGTCAGCCTTGCCAACATTTGTTACCCTCCGGATAACCTTCCTGGTTCCGATCAAATGGGAAACTGTCACGCTTGCTGTGTTTAAATCCGAGCACCATTTTTTCTTGGTTGGACACTCTATACCAACAGCTTGTCTCACAGACATGTCATCAACGCTTGGAACTGAGCATAGAAATTGAACGTAGTCCTCGAAGGAAGTATCGAACACAAGTCCTGGATCCATTGCCCTTGAAGGGTTGACAAAACCAGCCCCAAAATCAAATGGGGTTGCAGGAGAGAGCTGATCAATACCTTGGGCTAGTATAGGAGCTCCGTTTTTATAGGTAACGTCTGCTGTTGTCATCATTGCGGATGTAATAGCGGATGGACTCCAGTCGGGGTGCTTTTGCTTGATCAAAGCAGCAACTCCAGCAATGTGTGGTGTAGCCATGCTCGTCCCAGATAGTAGCGCAAAATCTTGACCTGGACGAACAACAGAACTACACTAAGAAATTTTCTGTAAAACCATGCCCTTTTTCAGTTTCCGGAGCCATTTAAGGGTAACTTAAAGCAATTTTACGTATAAAATTGGATATATTTGGACAAGGATTCATTTGACTACCAATAAAAGAAAATCACTGACGCCCCACATCACGAACAATTCATCTTTCACGAAACCCAAGACAAACTTTTTGAACAAAAACTCTATCCAATCGCACCCTGCCTTAATAACTTGACTAAATCATTGATGCAACAAGTCCAAAACTATTAAAACACAAATGTGAATAAATTAATTTCAACACTAAAATTTGTTCGCAAGATGACAGATATAATACTGTACCTTTTATAGACTCATCTCCCTCACTGTTAGGACTCCAAGCAGCCCATATTGAGGAACCTGGAGCCATGATATTTGGTTTTAGGACATCAGCAGTCTCCAAAAGTGCATTATTCACATCAGGACCTCTTGATGAATATGATGCAACAACTGGAGCCTGCCCCGTGTAGATTGCCTTCCTTCCATCTAAAATCCTACCCCGAGCTCTGAAGTCAATAGCTCTTCCACTTTTGCTCCTTATTGTGTTTGCATTGTAATAATCCCATAGAACCTGCAAAAAAGATAATGTACTCATGCTACTTCTGACGAAATCGTTATACTTTTCGCTGTTCATAAAGCCTTCTTCAAATGAGGTACCAAAGAATCTTCCAAATTGTTCAAGATGACACCAGGCACGCATAAGGTTACTGCTTCACCCTTGATCTGCTCGGAAGGGATGCCAGGATTGATTGTCATTATAAAACCAGCAGCCCCAATAGCGTGTATGGTGTCTGCTATGGTAGCAACACTAGCTCCTTCGGAGAGTAAATCATATGTATATCTGCAGATAATTAGCTTGCCTTGGACTAAGGACCGAACAAACTGCAATGAGCTTTGACAGCTTTCTACCATCCAACTTTCGGCTGTGCTATTCCTTAGTCCAACATCAGCTGCTGCAGCTATTGGGAAAAACATATTGCCAAATGTTGGTGCTGCAGCATAGACAAGGCATTTAGCCACAAAAAATAAATAAATAAATAACGTTAGAGAAGCGACACATAACAGTGCCCGGAGTAAGTTGATAAAAAATAAAAAATAAATCAAAGCAGAAAGTAGAGTAATTAGCATTTGATCTTACGTGCAAGTCCCGAGCAAACAAATCGTAGTCCATTTCCCAACTCAATTATATTGTTGTATTTGCGGTCTGTTATAGAGGCAGCAACACTTGTAACCCATGGACTAAAAGAAAGCAAAGAATTGGAAGAAGGTCCACCATTTCCAGCAGCTTGAACAACTAAGATCCCTGCTTTTGTTGCAAATAAAAGCGCGATTTCCAAGGCATTCAAGAAAGCAGAACGCCCAGATGGGACACCAGATGGTCCTATGGAAAGGCTTAGTATATCAACTCCATCTTCAGCAGCCTTTGAAACAAACAATTTCCATTTGTTAGGAATTTGTTTAAACTCATTAAACTTGACCAGCAAAAGAAAAGAAGGTACAAAAAACAGGTAAATAGTTCCCCGTAAAACTTCGCAACTAATACTCCAAATATGTAACTCTTACATGATCAATTGCAGCCACTACGTCGGACATGAAACCTCCAAAACGGTACACGGCCTTGTATATAGCAATCCTGCATGAGCTAGAGATCTTTCATCTGCAAATTGGAGTGCTAGAACTTAACAAAAAGAAATTCCTTTTACCTAGCTCTAGGAGCCATGCCACTTCCATAACCATAATTGAAGTTATTCACTTTAACTGGAATCTGGTGGTTTCCTCCCGCTGTTGAAGCTGTGTGGCTGCTAATTTGCACCATCTTGAATGCGTTAGAACTTAGAACATGAAACCAGTATGGTGACATCATTAAACCAACAATTGAAATCTCAACAGACTAAACACGATAAATTAACAACATCAATGCACTAACAACTACCCTAGTCATGAATAACCGTGATACATGTGTTAGACTCTGGTAGGATGCCACTTGCCTTCCATGACCGTCAGCGTCAAAGGGAGAAGCATAATCACGTGTAATATTGAATTCGCCTGCAGCAACTGCTGCTCTGGCAAAATATTGTGCCCCGGCTATCTTTCCGTTGCAAGCTGTTGATGGGAACCGATCTCCAGTTGCACATTTCCCCTTAAATTTTGTAGGTTTTGAAAGTATACTACCTCTGCTTCGATATGATGATGAAGATTGAAAGCTTGGATGGAAAGGATTTATGCCTGTGTCAATCAGCCCTATCACAACTCCTCCTCCTGAAACCTGAGCACCACCTAAAGTTGGCCAAACACCATTTGGAATCCCTAAATATTCAGGTGTATATGTTGTGAACTTCTCCATTTTCACATCTTCATGGATTGCCCAAATTCCTTCTGCATTCTTTAGAGAGTCGACAGCCTGGAGGAATCTTTATGAGTTACATCCCATTTCTTAATATCCCAAGTAGAAAAACAAAGTCATAAACTGAATAAAAAATATCTTCAACTGAAATATTCCACAGCATAAAGTTCAAATCCTCTTACTCATTACATCCCCAGGCAACTAATCTATAATTCAGAAACCAATGTTCATATCTTCAAGTTTACTACCTTCTGACCTCCAATCCATAAATGATCTATTATATGCTTTCATTGATAATGGAAACTACAATAGAATTCCCGCATTCTAAAAAATCACGGTTGAGTTAGATACTCATTGCTCAGAATCAAATTCATAAAGCTAGAGATAACATACCTCATCACTGGTCAAATGGACTGCAAATCCATTTAGTAGATGAGTGTAGCTGTACAATTTGGTATAGTCATTTCTCGCTATGAGAGACTCGAGGAAATCAACATGGCCTTTCACCACCCTCTCTTTGTAGCTGATAACATTTTCTTCAATCCTACAAATCAGATGCACACAATCAGTTGAACAACAATAACTGGAGTAGGACAAGCATAATAAGCAAGGCAAAAACTTTTCACAAAGAAAATAAATCGAAACCTCAAAGGGGATTACATGGTTTTGCAAGAGACAGTAGAGGCTTTGTCTAGTAGAACCATGAAAACCTTGCCACCTTCTGTTGAGGGGGTTTTCCAAATATTCAAGAAAACTAGGAACAGGAAAATGGTAAGTGATTCCATTTACAAGCAGAAATAAGGTGAAAACGAAGCTTGATTGAACTGAGACATGAATACCTGCATCTTTAAAAGAAGTAAGGTCACAACTAGTTTATGCCCCTTGCAACCAATTACGTACTGCAACAAACTTAAGCTACTGTTTTCATGACAAAAAGACCACGCATGTCTTTGTTGTTTGCAAACCACCCCAACTCATGTGGTCAGCCCCTCTAATCTTCCAGACCACCACACACACACACACCAAAAGAGGAAAAAAAGAAGCCAGAGACAATGTCTTAGCTGTCGTACTTGACAAGAACAGAAATAAATGCTGCAGCATTTCTACCCTCAATATTTTTCAACATTATGTCTGCTGGAACGTACATCTATACCATCAGAGTAAAATAACTGAACAATCTTTTTGTTTATAGCATCTCTTACAATAGATCTGACAAATCAGTAGAGAACAAGATAAGATGGTGTAAAGCTTGTATCTTACTCGGTTTCAATAGTACAATCAATCTACAATTTTGTAGTATCGGTATGAAATGGATCAACAACAAATGTAATACCCCTAGCAAAGATGAAGAAAAGATGAAGACCACTGGAAAGGGTAGAAAAGATGAAGACCACTGGAAAGGGACAACAGAGCTCTTTAAATCATACACTGAGGGTGTGCTAATCCACTCACTTCGGCAAGCAATGTGCTCCAATTCTATAAAGAAGAATATGATCCCCCGCGCATGGAGATTTTATTGGGATCTTTGCTGTCTGGTATACTCCCATAACGCAATGGCACCGCTAACATGAACGTTCAATGACCTTACCACTCCAAGCTGCGGGATCTCAACACAAGCATCTAGAATATGAATTATCTCTGCAGGTATACCCTCCTTCTCCCTGCCCAGGACCAAAACTGTCTTTCTAGGGAAGACATACTTGTCAAGAGGTACGCTGTTTGCAGTTTGCTCGAGACCCAAGATGGCAAAACCTTCTTGCTTCTTCTTTTGTACAAAAACTTTCATAGTACTCACGGGAACTTCTGTTATAGGGACCCACTTCTCTGCTGTTACACTGATGAGTTGGAACTGCTTGTCACTCAATATGTTCTTGTCTGCTATTGCTAGTCCAGCTGCCCTAAAGACCTCACATGTGCGCGCCAATCCAGCAAGATTAGGAATCCTATCAATTAGTGATGCAACAAGGATAAAATGCTGTCGGCTTTCTCTCAACTTCTGCACTGATAAACTCCTTGACTGCAGCAAGTGACCCAGTAGCTGATTTTCCGTCTCAATATCTGCAAATGACGTGAAAGATTCTTTTTTCTCAGTGGAAACACTACTAGCGTGTTGCATCTCGTGTTTGCACAGGGTAAACTTCTTCTGGAAGTCCAATGTTGCATCTTTTGGCAGATGGAAGGGAGATTTTTCTTGATATGCATTTTCTGAGATTCCAGTATAGTCTCCGTTACCATTAATCTGTAAGCATTCATTCTTGATAGTAGCTGAATCCTTTGCCATTGAGCTTCTAAGGTCATCTCTAGCATCATTTAGAAAGGTCATTACTTGATCCATCAAGGTCTTTGGAACGCATTCAAATTCAAGTTCATCCACCCGATTTGTGAAGATTCCAGCTGGTGTAACAGAGATATTTGGATCAAAAGCAACAAGGTGACATTCCATTGATGCTCTTAGCCGTGCACAGTCAGAGTTATACAACAAGTAAGACTCTAAGTCCACCAGACACCTTTTCTCTAAAGACATGGAAATAGATGCATCTGAATCTTTGACATGCATTAACTTTTGAAGAATCTGATGCACTAATAACTGTGTAAAGCCGCGTAAAGTATGATGATGTGAGGTCAGCAAAGGAATTATAGGAGGAAGTAATTCACCGAGATGCCTGGATTGAACTTCTTTGGCTGCATGCAGGATAACATTAGCTGCGACAAACACATATGAGGATAATGCCTGAGGTCTTATATCATAATCCCTGAGTAGAGGAACTAATTCTTGCCCGACAAGCAATGGGAACTTCAAGTATATATAGATGGCAAATGTTTCCAAGTACTGCCGAACTGAGGGCAAATTGTTTCTCTGAAGCGCCTTGTGCAAGCTACATGAAACTTTTTGAAGAATATCTTGATCAACAAATCGTGATAGAATGCAAATCATCTGCCAGATACGAATTTTGCGCCTGTGAATTGCACTGTACTTTTTGTACAACTCTTTAGATAGATCCTTGTCATCCTCGGCTGATTGAAAAAGATCTAGCAAAAATATTTTGCCGGACGCAAGGGCAGCCATGTTGTTTTCATTCTTATCTACATTGATAGATCCAACTAAATCAGCCATGTCTGCAAGTTTGTTAAACAGCACAGCAACACAGACACGTGCATAGAGCTCTGTATTGATAAACACTTCGGTCAGCTCAGGATCTGGGCTCATGGCTAATGTAGACACTTCATTTTTTGCATTCTGATTTTCAGCCAATTCGGCTTCAAAATCCTCATCAAATGCAACAGAACCATATAGTGTTAATAGCTTCAGCTCTCTCATATAGTACTTTATCATAGTGGGATTTCTGAGCCAAAGCCCTGTTAAATGTAACGCAGCAAGGCGGATTGTGCGTGGACTTCTTGTACCTTCTTCAAGAATTTTCTCAATGAACCACTTCAAAGGCCCAGGGGCACCATCCAATTCATGCATGCGCTCGTCACTGAACACTGAATAGTGCAAAACAGAAGACAAAAGAGCAGCAATCGGGGCAACCCTACGTTTATTGCAGCTTACATGCAATATCCAACAAGGATTAACCAGATCCCACATCATCTGTGGAGTCAAGCCGTTACAGGAAGAAACCACACAACCCTTTCCCCCTGAAGCAAAAAGCTCTATCATGAATCTAACTGATCTTAAAATGGGCAGTACAGATACCTCCCCAGCATTTTCAAGGTTGTCAACAAGATCATTGAAAATCCGTGTAACAGTGGTATCCGAGAAGAAAAACCTGCAGCTCTCCATATGCATTCCATTTTCAATCACAAACTTTGGAATTGATAATAAAGATTCAAGGCAGATCCACTTCCAGTTCATCAAAACTGCCCGCCGAGTTCGGACTAAATGTTTCTCTGCAATAAGATTATTAATACTCTGAAGAAAAGTTTGGACAAATGAATCCAACAAATTTTCATTTTCTGCTTCTCTATTAGTCAGATTATCCCTATCCGTGACCATACGCAAAGACGAAGAACAGATTGCAGGCGTTAATGCTTTTAATACATGGCCCATTGCTTCATAAGATGCTAAGGATAACTCTGCTTCAGTTTCTGATCTACACAATGGAGGAGACTTGATAACTTTCCAACAGAAATTCCAGAGAAAGAAGATAGCAGAATCTAACATTATATTGGATTCAGATGCGAACTGTATGCACCACCTCGAAATGGATGCCACCAACTTGAGGGATGTTATAGCTTGCAGAACCAAACTAGTGGCAGAAGATGATAATCGGCGTTGACTTGGACCTCCCAGTCTTCCTCTGACTGAACCAGAAAGAACACTCACGTCTTCCACCAGACTGGACCAAAAAATGGAAGATGACGATTTGGCAAATGAGACAAGCTCCTCAAATATAGACAAAAATAACTTTGCTATCTTCTTAAGCAAAGTTGATCCCTTCACAAAATTTAAATGACTTAACATTGTAGGAAAGTAGGGATCAGTCTTTATTCTTTCTTTCTTAGGACCTTCAGCTATTCTTTCTTGAATGATTTCAAGTTCCTGAACCAAGCTAGAGACGATAATAAAGTATTTTATAGGTACAAATTCCATGATTTTGTTTTCCTTACAGAGATTATATCCATGATCTTGAATGAAGGTAAGTATGGTATCCAAGTTCTCTTCCTCCTTAATTACCAGAAAGGTCACCCTTGCCCATCTTCTAGTGTCAGTCTCCCATTTCTCCACATCGTCATCATCATAAGTAAGACATGCATCTACTGGACGACAGTATAAGAAGTTTCGGGGAAAGCTAGCTAAACTTTCAAGAAGCTCCAGATTCTTACAGCCGTGATCAGAAGTAAAACGATTTTCATTCGACATCAAAAGCCACTTTTGAATCTTGAATCTTAATGAACCTAGATAATATACAACAGAAAATATTTATCAGAAAGAATGTGAAAGCCAAATGTCCAAAATTATCTCTATTGAAAACAGGTAAGAGGAATTCAAAAATGAGTTTGAAAGCACATGAAGCGGATCATGCATTAATTCTAAGCCTACCACCAAAATCGGTGATCTCCCGAGGCAAGCTTGAAATGAAATGCAGGAGAATCTCAAGAGGCACATCCGCCGGAGACATTACAGAAGCAGCAGCATCCAGGATCTTCTCACAAACTAGAAGCAAGAGTAACTTGTCATTATAAATCATACTTCGGTACCTTTTTTTGTTTTACTTAAAGAGTAATATATATCAGCAATTTGATACCTCGAAAACGATAACTAGCATTGAAATGTTGTTTACTACTATCAGTTATAAATCGAAAAACATCAAGTAAGTCGGCTTTGTCACTCTCCATGGAGTTTGCTATTGAAGAACAAACTTGGTCGCACTGCTGAAACCCATGAGCAGCTGAAGCAATACACTCTGCAAAGCACATTAATCCAGGTCGCCCAAAGGAAAGCTTCTTAGAGAGCAAAGCTAAGCCACTCAAGAATTTCATCTGCTTCCTGTGTAAAAGAGAATTCCTCAAAGTTATGATAAAGCTTCCCAGCACACGCTAAAGTATTAACCAATCAACATGGCAAGACAAGAAAGATAACTACTATGTTCCCAAATGGGTAAAAGACGTTCAAATTCATATGCAAAGAACTATGTTATCCACCAATAAAAGTGGTTGCAGAAATTTCAAGTTTATAAAAAGCTTATAACGGACCCGTTAAGGATAATGAGAAAACTTTTTCCGCATAAGAAGAGGCAAGAAGGAACCAACATCACAAAACTAAATAGTCAACCAAATGATTTTCACAATCTTAATCTCATCATAAGAAAAGGAAAATTCAAAACAAAGTTCATAAATCACCATTTCTTTTTTCTGAAAGAAACATAAGTCACTAAAGCTATGTAATAAAGATGAAAGTATATACCCCCTATCAAGATAACTGCAGTACTGGCATAAAAAATTGGCCGCAGAATCAATTGTATGGGAAGCATAGACTCCTTTTAAGCCTATATATGACAAGAAGCACATTATCAGCATATTTAACTACAACTGTTTGATAAAAATTATTAAGCTTGTAAAATGTTTATGATCAAACCAAAATCTTTGTGGTGAACAGGATCATTCAACGCTTTCATGAGCGGACCAAGTATGAACGTCTCAGGCACTGATCTCAGATAACTTCCAAAGTCCTTCCATGCCATACCCAAAAATGACTGCATGATCAAACACCTAACTATAAAAGGTAAAAAACAGGAATTCAGTACAAAGGAGAAATAGAAATCTTAATGCATTTTTTACCAAATGAAGCAAAGTTGTCTGAAGTCTAGAATTTTTCACATACCCAGAGGATTATCGTGACAGAAGCCTCGTTCCCATAAGACAGCTAACCATTCACAAATTTCCTCTGAAGTCTCCATTTTGTTCTGATAGCTGTCTCTGAAGCTAGACTTAGCTTCATTCGCCAATGCAAACGAAGAACAAAGCAACAAGTTCATCTGCCAGAACAAGAATGCATTTACTACATCTTCAATCATGTATACTATAAAGATTTAAAGGGGAATTCCATGGATGAGCATTAAATCATGCGGAGATTTCTGTAATATAGCTAAAGATATTATCAATATTAATATTCAGTAGTTTGATGTTTTCTTATCATGACTTCCAATAGTATATACTATCCACTTAGAAGTTGGATAGATCCACTCTTACAACAGTCCTTAAATATTTCTCTCAGAGTTTCAGACAGCAACAGCAGTATAAGCTCGAAATCATAGAGAGAAACCTGGTGATCCCATGCTGCTTCAACCAAATGAGTACCATAATCTTCAAGCATTTCATACAGAAGAGTAAATGCTCCCCATTTCTGATCACTGTTGAAGCTGCTGTCAATGACATTGTAGACTTTGCCAACACCTAGTGACTTGGCTTCCTTCTCAGCCCACCTCTCCCTTTTTGTTAAACCATGTGGAACAGAACTTCTCTCGTCTGACACTCCCTCTGAAAGACCAGGATCAGCTATGCTTTTCTCACTCAAATTTAATATTCTTTTCAGAATATATAATGATTGCTTCCGTACTAAGTTCTCCTTATCAACCTAGAAAAATAAGACAATAAGAACAATTAACTGGAAGAAACAATTTGCTATTGTTTATTAAAAAACTACATGTGCAAAAAAATCCGTATATCACTAAAAAGAACTAATTACCAAGCCCCTTTTTACTTCATCCCATAACTCCTTGTCGGCTCTCAAGTCAAATGTTTCTCCTCTATCATCTCTATTTCCATCTTTTCTTTTAATACTAAAAGAAGATGATAAATAAAGAGAGAGTATTGCATATGCATCTCTTCTCTCTGAAAGTCCAAGAGGAAAAAGTCTCTTGCAACACACCAATATTTTATCAAGAAGATGAATCCTATAAAGCCAACATGAAACCTTGAATTAAGCAGTGCAAGGAGGGAGATGGAACAAGTAAACAAGACAAGATCGTGAGATGGACAAAGTTCTAAACAGTTCAGAATAGTAATTGAAGTTACCTGGAAAGCATGTGCTTTTGCCCACAAATTGAGACTTCAAAATCAAAGCTTGATTCAAAGGCTTTGAATATGGACGGCAGGAGAATTCTAATGGCGGAAGATCGATGTTCTGAACTTTGTGAAAGCATCTGAAAAGTTAGGTTACAAAGATCCCAGAGCAAGTACCTAGCAAAATTTTCCACAGAGCCTTTATTTGCAGAATCCAAACTGCATGTATTGTCTTTGACAAGTTTATATTCTAAGGCAGCATCCAGAGCTAATGTCAGAATATGACAAGATACAGGTAGTGGTAAATAGTCACGCTGAAGGTTGCAAGGATTGCCCATTGGTAATTGCAAGGATTGCCCGTTGGTTGACTGGTCATTGGAAACCTGAAGGTTCGGACCTGAACTCCATTCAAACGCTGATTCTTCACTGGAACTCGTCCCCATAGATATTCCAACCAATCTGAACAAGAAGGGAAGCAAGGTTTTCTCAATGACCTGCCAGCTGTTCGTTTGAGCCACAACATCAAAGAACATACACGACGCCTAAATTTAAAAATCGACAAAAGGCTATCAGAGACAAAATAGATCAGGATATAGTCCCTAAGAGGCCACGTGATGTAGAGAATTTAGCATGTACGGAACACAATGTAACATCCAGATTTATCCTGTTTACCTCATTAAATATTTCCATATGAGACGCATGGACCAGCTTCAGTAGGGGTAAAAAGGTTCTCCAAATAAACAACTCGAGAGCATTAGTATTGTCACCTGAAACAAAAATGTGATGAGGATTGAAACCAAACATCTTTAGCTTTTACAATCTTAGTTAAAACTCAACTTTGCCAAATCTACACATCCTTTTCTATAGATAAGAATGACATATTTGCGCCTCTCTACCAAAGTTACTCAAGTGTCACATTACTTTTAGGATGAATATGCAAGATATATCACAAAAATACAGGTTACAAGCAAAAACAAATGAACACAACTAAAATTACAGGCCGATTACATATAAGATGGATATTTTCAAAGAAGAGATGGAGAAGAGTTTCAATAAGAGGAGCAAAATGCACTGGATATCACTTGAGAATGAGTGGAGAATGAAAAGGAAACAATGAAAATGAATAAAGGATATTCAACCCTAAAGCTAAAGTAGATGTCAACTTGTTCATTCTTAAAAGAACTTGTTTTCCTGGGCATTAATCCTCTGCAAGAAGCTTATGACGGAAGCTTGCATACAGAGGTCATGGATATGAGAAGATGTGGGCGCAGAAGTCTACTCTTAGAGAGGAAAACGTCAATGAATTAGACAGAGTCATGGTCCCCCATGGCTATAAGCAGCCTCAGTTGGATTTTCGTGGAGGAATAGAGCTTTCTTCAGAAGGTTTAAACTTCTCAAGTCGAAAATAATCATAAGACAATAAAAATTTAGAGCAGGAAGATTCTCCCTGAAGATAGCAAAAGCGAACAACAAAATGTAAAGATCCTGTGTCAAACAGTTTGCTCTCGCATAAGGCAAGAAGTTAAGTGTCAAAAGATTATACTCCCTCCGTCCCCATAAAGATAGACCCATTTCTTTGTTTGCACGGATTAAGAAAGTTAGTTAATATAGTTAAATTAAAACAAGAATGTGACTTTAATTGCTTAAGAGACCTTGTCTGCAGCCACGCTAGAACTTTGCAAACTGCATTAAACATTTTAAAAAAGCACGCAACTTGAAACTGACTAACCTGATTTCTTCATGAGATGACAGAGTGCACCGACGTATGAACCAATACAATAATTCCCCTCCGACTTTCCACTTCCCTCTGTGATTTCCTAAGAAGACAAAAAAAAAGTCCAACACAAAATATCTCAAAATTTACACGTTCTTTGATTAATTAACAGAAGTGGCAGAGAATTAGATAGAAATGTTGAGTTCAGATAAGCTTCAACAGCTTCTGAAACCAATGTTAACAATTCTTATGCACGCACATTTCTTATAATTTCCTCCATTAATGTTTCCTCAGCAACAACCAAACCAAAAAAAATCCTAAACTATTAATTCATTGCTTATGACACTAGACTAAGATGATTAGACATAAAACATAGACGGAACTGTCGCGCAAAAATTTCAAAAAAATGTAGTATTTTTCTCTTATAAATATCAAATTTATCAGTTATGTCATTAGAAAATATAGCACTCGCCACTCAAGAATTGTGTAAAATTTTAACTTCAGCCCCCACAACTTGAACTTCCGGGTTTCATTCCATGAAATAAAACATGGGTTTTCATCAAGATTTCTCATTTAATTAAACTCATTAACTGTTAATGTAAAAGAAATGGTTTTTTCTTCCTTTCTTTCATTTTTTCCATCGGATAAAGCTGAGTAAATAAAATAAAAATGCTACCTTTGTAAGATTGGAAAATTCGTTGAGAAGAGAATTAAAGAGTGAGGAAGGAGAATAGTTTGTGGAAGTGATGATACAGTCTAGCATCGCCGGAATAGCCGCCGGTGGAAGTAGCCGGAAGCTGCTTGACAGTGATGTAATTATTGGTTGCAGCTCCATTGATGAGGTCATCTTCTTGCTGGATTCTAAATACATAATAAAGAAGACGGCAAAATTAAGGGCTGGGTTTATATATAATAAGCTATCATAAACCCTATATTGAAAATGGAGGGGTTTTTTTTTGAGAAAATGGCCCCAGACGTCCCCCAACTATTTTAGTTTAGCCTCGTAAATCCCTTTTACTAATTTTCAGCATTAAGAATCCCTCATCTTTTTACGGACAGCCCAGTAAGGATATACCACCACAGGCACGGCGGAATCCGGCCAAATTAAACATGTGCATTGCACATGCTAAAGAAGCGGGGGTAAAC
>JAOWBF010000038.1:9147706-9163279 GCA_028566175.1 Vinca major
GTATGATTATCCATATTTGTGCTAGCAAAGTAAAAGAATCTCTATGCTCAAAAGGAACAGAAAAAAAACAAAAGAATCCGTGCACATCTATGTATTATCTGTTAAATGTTACTACACTCATTCCTAATTAATTGATACATTTCACATTTTCACATAAATCAAAGAAATGATTAGAAGTCAATAATTACAAAGAAAAAAGTCTAAATTACTTCTAATTAAAGTATTATTTGATGTACATGGGTAAGTGTAAAATTATTGGAAACACTAAAGTATTAAGTAAAGTTGACTAAGGGTAAAATTGGAAGAAACATATCAAATGTTTATCAAATTTTGAAATGTATCAATTAATTTGGAACATTAAAAAAATATCAATTAATTAGGAAGGGAGGTAGTAATACACTAATGTTATTATTAAATATAAAATAATGTGATTCGCCTAAACTTATAAATTCTCTATAAACTAATAATATTGCTATATGTAAAATAATATCATTGTTGTATTAGATAGTGTAGTTGAAAATCCAATATTCATTAGGAAAGTTTTGATATGGATGGTCTAGAACTATCTTCATTATCACAAATTTGTCTCTCCTATGGTGTAATGATGTGGACAATTCTGAATTATAAGGTCTATTAGACTAGTTTCATAGCAGAACTAATATATTCATTAAGCATTATCTATGGTTTCCAGTTTTTTCTTCAAAGAAAAAGGGATTCAATCTTTTTTTTTCAATTTGTTTTTTTAATGATACTACCACTTTCTTTAAAGTTATAATTAGTGGCATTAAGATGCCACTTAATTATCCCTTCCATTAATGCTTGAGAAAAGGGCTTTGTATAAATAAAGTTGAACTTTCAAATGCTTCTCAAATTCTACTTAAAAAATGATTAAAATTTGTCAACTTATCTTTTTCAAAACCCAAGAATATTTTCAAATTTATTTGCTAGAAATATACGAAATTTTTAAACTTGTAGATCCTTTAAAAGTTATCAAGAATCTATGAAATGTTCTTGTTTCTTAGTTTGCAGCAAAATAATAATACTTTGTGACAAAGCAGTCCAAGAAATGTCCTTGCCACAATATGCACACAAAAGCAATATAATTTATATTCTTTTTTCATGATATATTTATGTATTTTTCTTCAATTTTTCTTTAGCATGACTCCAACTACCGACATACTGATTGGAAGTGTAGCGTCTTACCGCTTGTGCTGCGATTCATTGTCCAAAGTTTTTTTTATTGATGGGAAATCACTCAGTATTGAAGATCTTAGGGAGTTTGCTTGTGGTAATGAATACTAATACTACTATCTACTTTATTTTGACCTTTACAAGTTGCAAATGTGAGGAAAAAAATTTCTTGCACATTCTTGAACCGTTAAAAGAATCTGATAGATTATCCAATTCTCAACTTGGTTATTATGCTAATCATTTTGATGATGTGCTCATATCTCAAAAGCTAATGATGTACTCAATTTGAGGTTTTTTTGAGCTGGTTCTTGCCTACTAATTTTGCAAATAAAGATTATGAGATTCTGATGAATCAACATTTATCAGAAATATCATTACTTAAGCTACTTTATATTTCACGTCTGCCCGTGACTGCTGACCTGAAATGCGACTCTCATAGTTGACCGTAATTATGTTCAATTACTTTGCAACCGTCTTTGTTATGTCAAAATGGATATCTCAAGCTAAATACATAATTAGGGGTCGCAACATGTGGGTTTCAAACTAAAGTGAACAATTGTATACCATATATATTTATAGTACAAGTGAAATTGATAGGTTAAAGTACAATATATAGTGTACATGGTACGCAATTGGTGTATGTTCATACCATGTACAAACTAGTAGTAAATTTTCCCAGTGGTCTGAGCTCAAATCCTCCCAATGTAACCATGAATGCCTATGCACATGCTCTCATGCCGTTTGAACTACTTTGGCATATCTCATGCGGGACAGGATCACATAACTTCAACCATGTGTACCCCTATAGCCCTATCTTATATGAGATAAGTCTGAAAAATGTGAATTGTATAGGTATAGCCTTAATTGCTTATGTCACTTTAAAATATTTATTTTGACACAATGCAGACAGTTGCTAAGTATGTGATTGTGAGTATTGATAGGTCTATAAGTCGCGTTTCGAACCCGGAACGGGCGTGACAAGCCATCATATTAAGATGGTTAGCCTTAAGAGAAAAGAGATCATATCTGTGTAAGACCACTGGGAAAACTTTATGAGGCATTTCCAAAGCTCATTGTACCAATTCTCTTATTGGTTTTCAATCAATGAAAAGAGATTGTGGTGCTAGACTTGGTAACATAATATTGTAGGTGGTTGTGAATTTTGTCATTATTCTCGAGATAATGGCATTCACAAAACAAGTTGGAAATGCAGTTTCTGAGAGTACTCCAAAGCCAACTTCTGAAATAATTGATTTCCAAGAGTCACTCAATCTTAATACTGTCTTAGTATGGTCTTTACGTGACTGGTCTAATAATCACTCGTATAAAATGAGTTCTATAATTGTAGAGTCAGTCTCATAATGACGGTTTTGAGATTGAATTTTTCGCTTTCCGGATGCCATGAAATCCCTACACGTGATGGTGAATGTCGAAAATCTTATTATTTGTGATGGTAATGGAAAGAAAATTCCAAGAAAGTCTCATTTGGGGCGATAAAAGGACTAATTAGTTTACATCTAATACAAGCTGCCATTTTGCTTACATTGGATGGGTGAGTGAAATTATACTAGTCTTTTTGTATGCTGATTGATTATTATATTGTACCCCTAAGTTGATTTCTGAAGTTCGTGTTTGAAGCGATAGTCAAGTAATCAATTGACATCCGCTAGACAACAGGTTCGAACCCCGTAAACATTTTTTTATAAAAAAATAAGGATAAGACTACGTACATTGGGACATTCTTCAAACCCTGATGAAGTGGGAGCCTTGTGCACTGGGTACAACTCTAACTTGATTTCTGATATAAATTGATTATTATATATATTTTCCTCTTGTTTTCTTGAAGGCGATATAACAGGTTGATATTTGTTCATGGCAGACCATCCAAAAGCAATTCATAAAAGGACAGAAGCTCTAATATTAACTTACTTAATTACCAAACTTGTGTTCTTGTCTTGTCCGTTTTACAAAAAAAAAAAAAAAAAAAAAAAAAAGCCTTGCATTTGCATAAAATTACTTTCCATGTCATTTGTATGACTTCATCTTCTCATAGGTTGCTCTAAGCGCGGTCTTCCCTCTGTACTAGACAACTTATTAGGTTAAATCAACCAATTCATTTGCTTTGTGGACTTCAATTTCTCTTATTGGCAAAAAGTGACATTAGACCTTGTTAAAGAACTCATCAGTAATGTCATGGGTTCGATTTCTGACTCTGCAGTACACATTTTATAATTTATCTCCTCTCTAAAGCCTTAGGACAGAGGTTGTAGGAGTGCTCGTGATGCGCTATCCAAAAGGGGAAAAAAGTGACATTAGACCTTGTTAAAGAAGTCATCGGTCTTAAAACTTACATACTTCATCTGCAAGAAGGCTTAAAGTTACTGCCTTTTCATGTGGGAATAAATTAATTTCAGGGCTTAATGACTAATAAGAGTGAAAATAATTATGATATCACAAGTAAGGTTTATGAGTATAATGATGATTGAATCATGAAAAGCAAAAGCATTTCCCCTTCTGAATGCAGAAGTACCTTTATATGCATACTGGATTCCATAATAGTAAAAAAGAAATCCACAATCTTTAGACTCATTGGAATAATCATAGATGTTCTTTATATGAAAAAAAAAATACTAAGAAGGTCTGAGCATGAAGTCTCTCTGATCCAACCAACTTTTGGTCCAAGTTTGCCCATGAATATTGGCTTTCCAATTAAAATATGAATAATTATGGAATGAAGAATGTTATCATTTCCTAACACATGATCCCTTTCTAGAATTATGATAATGGAAAATGCAGGTTGAGCCAAATCACTTGGATCAACTTGAGATTTAAAGCGTAAAATATCGCAGAAAGCCATTGTACAAATAGGGATAAGAGTATTTCACTCTAGCGTGGACTATTTACCCTGTATGACCGAAACTTAGCCAAAGTATTTTGTCGATCCTTATGATATTCCAGCATGTTCAATTCATGGTAAGTCGTGTGAGAACTATCATAAAACCGTCTACTCATGTTTGTTCGTTTTGACATAGTGAAAATAAGTGTCAAATTGCTGATTGTTATCATATATTCATAACTTACATTCTCGTGTATCGGTTACGAGGTATGGCAGCATCGAACAACGGAATATAAACTGGTTAAATTAGTAAAACTACTTAATTAGGTCCCTTGGAATGAGGTAAACCATACATAATTTCAAGAGGTTAACATAGAACTTTTTTTTTTTTTTTATCTCAACATGCATTACATTAGTATTAAACAAAAGTAAGTTTACTTAAATCTAGGAAAGTTCCAAAAAGGTACTTGGTAAACTAGGATTATCCTTGTCGATTCCTTCCCTAAAATAAGGCAATTTGTTCATTTTTTTATTATTATCTTTATTGTCTCATCTGATACACAAAACAAAGTTCTTTTTTCTTAATTACTCAAGAAACAAGATATTAAAGAAAAAGTAAAAAATTAAAATTAAAATTAAAAAAATGAAGATAGGTGAGGAATGAGGTAAATGAGAAATTTAACTCCACTTGTGTGCAAATAAAAAAAAAAAAAACTTCCACTGCTTCCTTGTATTCTCATGAATGCAAATTAATGACCAATAAAATTGAAAAGTGAAGAATTCCACTGTCTAGATTTCTTTTGTTAATATAGTCCAGTGAATATGCTTAAATACTGTATGATATGTTATAAATTATAATAATCAAACCTTATGGGATGTGTGGTTCTAATACTTTTCTTTAATCTTAAAGTTAATTAAATGGCTAATAGAGATTTGGATTTTTTGAGAAAATGGAATGTCATAAAGGCCAGTCTCCCATAGAGGGAGATATTGTCACAAATCATGACCAACAAGTTGCATAAACTTTGGTAGTTTCTGATATCCCATCTCACATTTAAAATATCAAAGGTTACTATACAATGTATGCGTGTATAAGTATGGGTTTAAATATTCGTCTTCAACTTAAAATATATATTTTGGCAAATCGAGGATAATTGTCAAATGCGTGCCTGAAATTTTGACTTTCAAGAGAGAGAAAAATTATGGAATATTAGAGGCTTAATTAAAAGGATATATACAACTTGGAATGAATAATTAATTCTTCTAAGATTGAGCATGTAAGAGAATCTCCTATAACATCTGATTCAATTCTTCAAGATTGGTCATAACCACACAATTTCAATTTAACTAAAGGATCAAGGTCACATTAGGAGGTGAAAAGAGACCTATGAACTCAATATTCTCTAATATCTATAGCCTTTTCTATAGTGAAGAAGTTAAGGTTAGTGGAGACTATACATTTGATTCACATTGTATTTTATGTGTAAATTCTAAAGAAAGTTTTGATTCTTTAATGTGTGATCTTTTACAAATATAGAGTATAATCCAATTTTTTCTCTTCATAGTGGGGTTATTTATCTTCTTATATAGTATTTTCTTTGAGAAAATAAGTATTTGTAGCAACAACTATTTATCTAATTTGATTTTTAGCAAAAAAAGCAATTTATTAGGTTATTTTTAGCAGCCGACAGGGGTAGTATGGCCAAATCGGACATTTTTGCCCTTGGTTTTGGTGCCCATGACCAACACGTGTTTTTTTTTTTGCCTTGTTTTGTGCCTAAATCACTAATTGAACATTAATAGTGACCCGTAAATAGTCAATAATAAAAATAGCCTAATAAATTATTTTTGCTAAAAATCGAATTTGAGTAAACAGTTAATGCTACAAATATCAGTTTTCTCAATTTTCTTTTCATAACAAAAATAATATGAAACACCTCATTGGCTTATGTGTGAAATGCTACAAGAAAATGTCATTCTTTAATATAGTGCTATACATAAAAGTATTTCAGACCTAAGAAAAGCCAGTATAAATTTATGCTAGATAACAAGAAATAGGTATATGGCCTATAACAGCCTAAATCAAACCTTAATAAGTTCATGAATGTAAACTTTTTGAGATCTTGGTGAATATATGCTAAAAACTTCAGTCAACCGACCACATCTGCTACGAATTGATCGCGATCGGACAATTTTATCCATTGTATTTCTTTTTAAGAAAATGACCTTCCACGGAATATGGAAACGGGGCAAATGGTTGCTCCTATATAGGGACAAAGTCATTACTTTTATTTTAAGGTGAAAAAACTATAATAGTATGTCGAGCTACCTATAAATATTACAAAAAAATATTAGGGGCGAATTTGATCAAATATTTCGAACCATATATAAAATTTAGTATATTTTGTAGAATTTTTAAAAATCAGGAACGACCTGTCTTCGTCCCTGCTTCTATATTTTCTTAAACTCTAAGATGTACGGTTAATTCTGTTTTGTATGCCCTTTCAAGACTATAGGGGCCGGAATTGATAACCTGGCTCAAATTTTTATTATATAAAGTGAGTAAAGAAAAGAGAGGTTATTCTTCTTCTTCTTCTTCTTCTTCTTCTTCTTTTTTTTTTTTTGATGAATAGAGAGGTGCTTCTTTCAATACTTGGAAAATGTTGCAACAATCCAGCTCACAGAATATTTATCTTCTTTTGTTAATGAAGCTGAATTCATGGTAGGAAAATGATCCCCCCCAAAAAAAATACTATTGATAGTACAAATTAATTCACCTTTAGCTCACTGGTTGATAAAAACAAAGCAATTGGTACATACATTGCACACTGTAAGTTAATCATCATAGGAGGAAAGATTCCGAAACGTCGAAAAATATATACTTTGAGAAATCTTAATTAGAAGGATATAGTCTCATAAAGAATGTATCAATTAAAAATTAATAATAAAACTACATGAGAAATTGCAGTTCAAGAATCTAGTTCAAGTGTTCTTGAGGCTTGAGGAAGAACTCTTGTGTGCTTTTACAAAGTATTATAAGGGGAATTCTTAAAAGATTAGGTCAAAGTCCCTTCATCTTTGTGATTCCTCTTACAAGAAAGTTGCAAGATTGTTTGAAAATACTTGTGCTTTCCCTTCTACCTTTCTTTGCATGCTTCTTTATTAAGAGCTCTTTGGAGTCTTGGGGCTCTAAAAAGCAAAGAAAAGAGACACTTTAAAGGGTAAATCAGTCAGATTGTATAGGCCAATTAAGGGACAAGTATGTACTTTCAAATTCTAGGGACACACAACATGTTTAGGGGTTACTCAATCCTAGTACCGTCCTTATAGGACTGACCTCACAACCCTTCATATAAATTGTGCAGAGTCTACATGCAAGTGTGGGCTCCACTCAATTCATATGAGGGACTGTGAGGCCAGTCCAACAAGAACGGTATTAGAATTGAATTTCACAGGTTTAGGATCATCTGTCCCATCCATAAAATAGCGATGTTTGTCTCACTTTCTCCCTTAGCATTCAACATTTTTCTTTAGGTTTTAGATTTTTTAAAGAAAAAAAGTTAAGTGATCATCTTAATAATAACAGAATAGAAAATGAGACACAGAATACGATAGAATATCTGAATCACTCTTTCACCGTATTGGAAAAGTGAAAATGAAGCATGATCATGCAAAATATATTCCCTCCCCTCAGCATATTTAAGACCTCTACCCTCAACCCCAAGTCCTAAACCCTTCTAATGGAAGCCATAACCATTCATTGAATCACATAATACCATGGCAGCCCTTCAACCAAGAACCATGCACTTCTCAACTTATCTTCATTCTCTATCTAAGACTCCTAATAGGTTGAAAAGTAGAATGCTAGCAACATGGACACCAGACCAAGAACTCAATAAAGTAAGACTAAGGTCTGGTGCAGACATGAAAAGAAAACTAACCTGGTATGATTTATTAGCTCTTGGAGTTGGAGGAATGCTTGGGGTTGGTGTTTTTGTTACTACCGGCCCCGTTGCTCGAAAAACCTCAGGTCCTTCAGTTTTCATATCATACATAATTGCTGGTATTTCAGCCCTTCTTTCTTCTTTGTGCTACACTGAATTCTCCATTGAAATCCCAGTTGCTGGTGGTGCATTTAGCTACCTAAGGGTCACTTTTGGTAAGCAAATATTTCTCTACAAAATTATCTCTACTTTCTCGTCCTTTATAGTGAGAACGGTTGTTAGACACATAAATCGCGCTCCTGAACCTGCAGGCAAGGGGTGTGACATATATGAAGTTACTAACATATTTTGAAATTTTTTTGGCAGGGGAATTTGTAGGTTATTTTGCTGGTGCTAATATACTAATGGAATATGTATTATCAAATGCTGCTGTTGCAAGAAGTTTCACTGAGTATTTGTGCTGTGCTTTTGGAAGAAATGATCCAAATTCTTGGAGAGTTGAAGTTCATGGTTTAATGAAGGGTTATAACATGCTTGATTTCCCAGCCGTCGCCTTAATTGCTATCCTAACTATAATTTTATGTCATAGGTTGATAATTTTCTACTCATTCTATATAATTTTGCTTCTATTTTCTTCCCCTTGTCTTTTGAAAATCATTATTATTATTATTATTACTATTATTATTATTATTATTATTATTATTATTTATAGTGCTTAAGGGAGAATTATTGTCTTCTTATGTATTATAATTAGAGCAAAAATCTAGTGGGTTGTGATAGTGATTGATGTTGGTACTTCAAAATTTTGTTTTTTGGCAGCACAAAGGAGAGCTCAAATTTGAATCTAATAATGACAGTGTTCCATGTGGCATTCTTTGGATTCATTGTAATTGCTGGTTTTCAAAAAGGAAGTCCTGAAAACTTGAAAAAACCAGGAGGGCTTGCTCCTTTTGGTGTTAAAGGAGTTCTTGATGGAGCTGCTATAGTTTATTTCAGCTATATTGGTTATGATTCAGTCTCAACAATGGCAGAAGAGATCAAGAACCCTTCAAAGAACCTTCCTTTAGGAATTGTTGGTTCTGTTGTCATTGTTTCTGCTCTTTATTGCCTCATGTCCTTATCTTTGTGTATGCTTCTTCCTTACAATGAGGTCAGTAGTTAGTTACCCTTCAATATTCTATATATATATATATATATATATATATATATATATATATATATACACATTTCAGTTTTGACCTAACTCATGATACGGTCGCACACAAGAGAAGAGAAAAAAATGGGGTGGATCGAACCTAATGGTCTTAGTCTCATAACCCCTTACGATATGCAGCAACCCTACATGCAAATGTAGGGCTGAACAACTTTTTTTAGCACTGCTGTGAGTGGGGGTTTGCAGCCAGGACCATTGGATCCAATCCACACCCCAGCTTCCCTTACATAAGGAGGAAAAAAAATTGGTAGAGCCGCTCTTATGAGATCGAACCCTACAACTCTCACATGAATTGGAGCAGGAAACAAATTAGATTATGTCCCAACTCATGTGAGAGGGACGTGGGGTCAATCTCACAAGGGCGGCTCCATGCCAGGGTGACCCTCACATAAGATTTATGTCAAGTGCATGGCCTAAAGTTATTTTAGTATAGTGATGAAAAGTTGTCAAGTAATAGACTGTAGATACTGTCAAGGTTCATCAGCCGCGTTGTAAAACAATCTATTGAAATGATTTGTAGATAGCAGATGGTGCGGCGTATTCGGTAGCATTCCAGAGAATAGGTTGGAGATGGGCGAGTAACGTAGTAGGGGCTGGAGCAAGCCTGGGAATTGTTGCTTCTCTTTTGGTAGCCATGCTTGGGCAATCTAGGTATCTTTGTGTTATTGGAAGAGCTAGGCTTGTGCCTTCCTGGTTAGCCAAAGTTCATCCTTCCACAGGCACCCCACTTAATGCAACCATCTTCCTTGGTTAGTATTTCTATCATTAACTCTTCTAACTACCTAATACATTTCGTCAACAAAACCTCTGTCATCATTCTATATCCCGTTTTCTATCATTTTGAATAGATAATTGCCACGTGTTTACTTTTTTTTACGGGTTCAATTATTATTTTTAGGTTATAGATTTTTTAGTTAAAAAATAACACATGTAAATTTCTTATTAGTTGTATAAGAATTGGAACATAAAACGGAAATAGAAGATTCCTACCGATACATTTCTCATTCAAGTTTACAACAATATAAAATATGTTTTTCCTATGTTTAAACTTATCTTTGCCCCTCCCCCAATTAATTCAAAATTAAATATCTATTTTTCAGTACGAAACTAATATTAAAGGTGACATTTAATTTCAGATAGATTTTTAGATGACATCACCTGAGGGCTAGAATTATGACGGATTTTAATTTTATAGATTTTGTAAAAGATTAATTTGTGTCTGATTATTGAATGATTGATGCAGGGTTTTGCCAAGCATCAATTGCACTATTCACAGAACTGGACATCGTGATAGAAATGATCTCAATCGGCACGCTTTTAGTGTTCTACCTAGTATCAAATGCACTCATCTATCGTCGCTACGTGGTCCAAGCCAAAACGCCTCCACTCCGCACGCTTTTATTCCTCTTCCTCCTCTTGTGTTGTTCAATTGGCTTCTCCATATCATGGAAGATGATCAACAACAAGAAGAAACAACAACATTGGTGGGGTCTGCCATTATTTGGTGGTCTATTGATCACCATAACATCCCTTTTCCATTTCCTAATGCCTTCTTCTCCTTCTTCTTCTTTAGAAGCTTCTGGAAGTACTGATCCTAAATGGTCAGTGCCGTTGATGCCTTGGCCGGCGGCGATTTCGATATTTCTTAATGTTTTTCTGATGACAACGTTAAAAAAGTTGTCTTACCAAAGGTTTGGGATATGGGCAGGTTTTATTACTTTGTTTTATGTGTTTTATGGGGTTCATTCAACTTATAGAGCTGAAGAAATATCACAAGTAATGTGCGATGATGGTAGTTTGAATAGTAACATTTCCATGCAGCAGCAGACTAAGCTTGATGCTGTTCAAGTTCTTTAATACAGAAATTAGTTTACTATGATGTTATTGCACTTGGCGTAAAATTTTCGTAAATTCTATCTCAAATTTTTATTTATACTTCCTCCGTCACAAATTAGAAGTTCACTTTACAATTAATTTTGGTAAGTCGCTCGTTGTTTGTAGGGTAGGGAGATATTGGTGGATAGCCACAAAAGTACACTAAAGATGGGAGATTCCTCCTCACTCTGATGACTCAAAAGTCTATTAGAAATATTTACATTACATGATTAGGGGCTAACCATCTCTTATGGGTACAATGGAAATGGAAAAGCTATTACACAGTCTAAAACAAACTTATGATTCTTAGATAAGTTGGAAGGAATAACTGCTAATATAAATATGTTTCTCCTACAACAAAAACTCATCGTGTTTTCCGGTTGGCAATTGGAAATTTACTAACTGCAGCAGTAAAGATCAGTAAGAAATAACATTTACCAGCACAACCTATGATCATGATTCTATTCAGCTGTCGGCTTCACTTCTTTGTTCTTAACCTCAAATAAACTCCTCATTTTTTTCCAGTTCGCAATTAGAAATTAACCAACTGCACCATTGAAGATCGGTGAGGAGTATCGTTATCACCAGCTCCATCTATGATTATGATTCTGATTCGGCTGTCAGCTTCGCTTTTTTGTTCTTAACCTCAAATAAACCCTTTACAAAAGCATCAACAATCTGTCTCTGCGAATCAAGTATTAACTCATTACGCTTCATCTCCATCTCCATTCTGTTCTTCTCCATCTCCATTGCCATATCCATCTTCATTTTTTCCATTTTCATAAATCCTTCACCCAACATCTTAATTGAAGAAACCATCTCCTCAATTGGATCTTTCTCCCTCTTGACCCCTCCACTCCCTCCTCCCTTCTGAGGAGCCCCCAACTCAAATGCATTAGAAAATCCATTCAACCCTCTAAAATCAACCGCCGAATCCACATTCCCACCAAACCTTCCTCCCTTCCCACCACCACCTAAAGGCAATGAATTCCTATCACTAGCTACTCTAACCCAATGCCCAACATTATTACCACCATTGACATTACTTTCCTCCTCAAGACCTCTGTTCATCCTTCCATCTATATTTCCAAACTTTTTCGCCCTATATCGCGGCGGCAACAAACTTTCATCACCCAAAGGTTTTGCATGAAATGCTGCCTCGCTAGCATCAAACCCCTTATTACTTCCTACACTTCCAAACTGAAAATCACTCCTAAAATCCCCAAACACCTTGCTAAAATCTTTCCCTTTATACCCAGTACTGGGGACAGATAATCCCCCAATTTGATGATTTTTTGGCCGAAACCCGCCTTCAAAATCCATTTCATCCTCTTCTTTATCAGACCCCATAACTAAATAAGGAGAATATTCATTCAAAGCAGTAGCCCCAAATTCAGAATTTATTTTCACATCAGCCATTTTTGAAGAAGTCTTACCAAAACTAGGGCTTGATTCACCATTAAATTTCGCAGAATTTTTTGGCTTAAGCTTTAATTTCACTACATTCTGATCAATCAAAGTCTTTAAACGAAAATCATTACCCGAATTCCGCCGAGTACCACCAGATTCTATTTGCTCCGATTTCACAGCTGAAACAGTCGTTCCATTCTCCATAGCATCCATATTCTCATAAAAGAACCAAGTCGAGAAGAATCTCCCGGTAGGAAAGGCCAAAGATCGCTGCTTTTCCGCTCGGTAGCGCTGACGAAGCTTCTCCATCTTGTGGCGACACTGAGCCGAGGTCTTCGCCGGGGACGCATCCGGGCAACGGCTAGCCACAGCAGCTGCCACAGCGTCCCAGTCCGCCGTACGTAGGTATCCACGGCGGAGAGCGTACCATCTCTCTCTATAAGCATCAATTAAAGCTAAAGTCTCCACTTGGGTCCAGCATGGAGGCGGAAATTTCCGGGTCGGTTTTTCCACAACAGCTTCGCCGGAAAAAGGAACAATAGCGGTAGAAGTTGACATAACGGAAACCTAACGGCAAAAAAATGAAATTATTAAAAAATAAGCAGATGTTTTAACAAATAAATATGCCCTTATAGATTAGAAACTTGTGGGAGACAAGGCGTGCGTTAGCAAAGCGGTGGGATGGGGCGGGGCGGTGATAGGGTGTCAGGATAAGAGCATAATTGACGTTAGGCAAAGGAAACGTGGTGGGATATAAATGAGAATGGGAAAGAGAGAAGGATGGGGTGACGGTAGTGGGTGATGACTTTTTAGATGAGAGAGATGCGCAGGTTAGTGATGGTGGGTGGGGGTTGGGTATGGATGAGGTTGTTGATAGGATGGGCATTGAATATTGGGGAGTGGGTGGAGTACTAGTGGGGGTAGGGTAGCAAAATAGGTGGTGAATTTTGAGGATTGGGATGAGATTGATGACGAAGATGATGATGATGATTGATAGCGTGCGCCGCGCGCACCGAAAGGCCACAACTACTCAACCAATCCACCACCATGACATTTTTACCATATTACCCCCGCTACCCTACCCTCCATCACCATGGGCAGGGGATGGCTTTTGGCTTGTGGACAGGTTGTTAATTAGGGGGTGAATATGAATGTGGCGGACAGAAGTCTCATTTGGTGGTGTAGTGGTGATGACAGGTGAGACCATAGTTAGTTGTAGAGGGGTAGCTCAAGATAGAGTAGTTTTATTTGTTATTTAAGTTTAAAACTTACCTATAAGTTTACGTTAGATAAAAAATTAATTTTTCTGTGGGTTGTAAATTTTGTTTTACATGTATTATATTTATTATTTTGTTTATAACTTTTAAACTAACTAACTAAGATAAAACTACTCTTAAAGAAGGGTCCCCCAATTAAAAACAGTGGACAAAAGTATGTGTTTGAGAAGAATTAATTTACACAGTTTAAAATAGTTTAAGGTCGAAATTTCCTCATTTTATTAATAATGTATTTATAGGAAAAAGAAATTGTTCCATTCATGCAGGGTACGATAAAATTACTACCACATTTTCTAAACTTTGTGTAGGCTGAAATTGAAAATGAAACAAAAATATTTAATTGATAAGATATTCCGGATAAAAAATAAAAGAAAGACAACGTATTAAATGTTTGCTGTGATAGGAATCCAATAGCCAAGTTGGTAAGGCTATTCAACCCTGGGCCATAAGTCCAGGGTTCGATTCTTGTATCTCCCTTCTTAGGATAATAATATTCTCCCTTCTTAGGGCAAGTCCTCCTCCTCTGGTGAGGCTAGGCAGCTCCTCCTCTGGTGAGGCAATACTCTCCTCAGGCATGGGGCAAGATACAATAGACCGATCTAGAGTACTATCCGCTGTAATTCGCCCATTAGTGGCTTCAAAAAAAAAAATGTTTGCTGTGTAATCTCTCTTATTGAGAATGACGAGAAATTTGTTAGATGGTGTGAATGCATAATGTCATGATTTTTAATATTTAGATAAGATTTCTTAAATAACTTACAAATAAAATTATTTTTACGAGTCGGTATATTAACACAAAAAAAATTAATTAAATTATATAATTATTATTTTACAATGGTTCTCTAAACTATTTTAATACTCCCTCCATTCCTAAATATAAGACTCTTTAGACAATTTGAGAAAATTAAGGAAGTTGTCATTTTCATCTAAACTTCCAATATTATCCCACCTTCCCCCTCTCTTCTCACTTCTATATCATAAGAAAAAGAAAATGTTGAGGGTATAATTGAAATGAATTGTTGACACCTAACAAAAGAACCTTAAACGACAATAATTTGGACACATAGATATTTCCTAAACGACAATTAATATGAATGGAGGGAGTACATTTTTTTCCTAGCTTTTATAAGTGTTTTTCCTTTTTTATCCTTCTCGGTCACGATGAAAACAAAATCATTCCGCATACTGTAATAGCCTTCTGACGACGTTGTTCTTAAATTAATAGTTTAGTTAATTTCCAGTTGAATACTTGACACTGATATTAAAAAACTTAGAACATTTCAAATTAATTCGTTGATTGGTTTAGACAATGTTTTTGAATTTTTAAGGATTTCTCGTGAATAATTCAGGAATATTGCATTGGGATTGGTTGGTGTAGTGGTAGGCTTAAATGTGGATGATCGGCAGTCCATGGCTGCCGGCAGACGACCGCCGCCGTCTCCGCCTCAGGAGAAAAAAGATCCCAACGTGAGTGGTGTAACGGCAAAGGTTTTGGCAAGCAAGAAGAGGAAAGAAGCCATGAAGGAATCTGTGGCTAAGCTAAGAGAGAAAGGAAAAACCATTGAGGAGCCAACTAAATAGTCCCTGCAAATGAGGCATTGGTCTAGTGACAAAGACTGAGGTCTAATGACGCAGAGGTCATGAATTCAAATCTCCCTCCTAGAATTCACTATTTCTCGTAATAGATATGTCCCTCTAAAAAAAACTAAATAGTCCCTTGATTACCAATTTCTTTCTCTTTGTGAAAAAAAATAAAGCTTTTGCCTTTTGTATAATTAATCAAAATTGTATTTGATCGAAATAATGTGCCAGTGGAGACCGCTAAAA
>JAOWBF010000038.1:9577979-9589773 GCA_028566175.1 Vinca major
GACTTGCATGATATGTAACGAAAATTAAGAAAGTAAAAAATAAAATATTTTTTAAATTAAAATATAAATATTATTTTTTTAAATAAAATTAGTGGTATACACCTCTTATTTTAAAAAAATAATATTAATATTTTGACTAAAAAAATATTTTATTTTTAACTTTCTTAATTTTCGCTACATATTCTAAACTATTTATATTACGAAACGGAGCGAGTGCTATATTACTATTGGATCAGAAACCGGGAGTACATGCAGGGGCAGACTTAGGTGGGTTGGGGGGAGGGGGGGGGGGGGCTCCCATCTTTTTTAAGTTTATAGTCTCTCCATTCTTAAATATAAGACTCTTTAAACAATTTTAAAAATTAAAAAATTCGTCAATTTTACCGAAAGTTTCAATATTACCTTTATTATTTCTATAGTATAAGAAAAGAAATGAAAAGATAGAGATGGTAGAGGCGGCAAATAAAATAAATGTCAATGATATAATTGGAATAAATTATTGACAACTAATAAAAGAGTAGAGCATTTTTTTTAAGGTTTTGTAAGATCTTCTGCTTATAATTTTAATTTGGCTTCCTCCTGCAAACTGTTAATTTTTATGTCCGTGCCTGAATACATGGATCCAATTATATGTAAGCTCTGAAACGAAATTGATGAAATTCAGGAGGTCAAAATTTGAGAACAATAAGAAATATTGTTATTATTTAAATGAAAACAATATTAAATATTCCAAAATTGACTAAGAAATAAAACAACCACGTATATTGCTCATAGGTCAAAAGGAAAAAATCAAAAGAATCATGGGAGAAATTGAATAAGTTTCAAAATTTGCATGATCCAGCTAGTCATTTAATTGAATATCTAACTTATTATAGTTTGAAAGAACTCAAGTTGCCTAACAGGCCCGGCTAGATGGGTGCCTAAATTGCTCTACGGATTAGGGCCTTCGAAAATTAGGGTCTCAACTTTTTGTTACTTATATATATATGTGTGTATTTTCTCGAAATTTTTGATGTCTTTTTAGTTTAAATGTTATTATTATCTAATATAATATTAATCTATTAAAATTTAGATCAAATAGATGACGAAAAATGATAACTAAAATTGTTTTCTTCGGTTTTGAAAATTCGAAAAGCCTTATATATTTTGACACTTTTTATAATTTATACTTTAAAAAGACATATACTTAATTTTAATAATTAGTACAGGACCTCAATATTGTTCGAGACGGGTCTGTTGCCTAACTTTTTTACTCGTATCTTCTACCCATCAATGTTCACAAATATTATGTCTACAGAGTTGGGAGAGAGAAGATCAATCGGCCACCTTTTTTTATCATAATCAATATGACTAAAGGAGATTCATTCACTAATGTTGTGTGTATGTTTGTGCTTATAAGATATAACTAAGATTATTCTGCTTCCGCTTCTAATTTGTGATTTCATCATAATATTTAAGTTCTTACATTATTTCCAACAAAAATATCCATCCTATAATCTATCAAGAAAAGCTATAGTTTTAAAGGTTCGAATTCAAACCCTCCATTCCATTATAAGAAGAAGCTGTTAGAAATATGTGTTTTATTTTATTCCCAAAATTCGAATTTATAATCACCATATATTTTGTAACCCAAAATGATGAGATAAAACCTTGAGTAAGATATCCTTAGTGAATAAGTAGTACTCAAAATCTCTTCCAACCATTGTTCCTCACTTTCGAAGATCAGGTCAAATTGTACTAAACCTCTTTTTTCTTTTTTAGTTTTTTTTTTTTTTTGGGTAAACAAATTGTACCAAACGTTTTCTGGGATTTTCTCATGGTGAGTGGGTATTATGTGTTTTCTTTTTTTTGTTTATGCCGATTTGTCAACATCAAAAAACCCCGTGTTGCCAAACTGGTGGTTTTTGGACTTCACCTAATCATATATCCATATAAGCCCCACCACTCAGGGACGCCCCGCCCCCAAATTTTTTAAAAATACTATTATTCATCGAAATTTTATGTGTATTTTAGAAAATTTTGAAATTTTTTATCAGTTTTGCCCCCAAAGAATTTTTTTTACCATTTTTATTGCCCCAAATTTTTTTTACATACTGTTGCAGTTTTGCCCTCAATACCAGATTTCTGACTTTGTCCCTCCCTACCACCACGGTAGAAGAAAGGGAGCATTTCTCTTGGATCTATTATGTTCTTGCTTCAAGGGTACCGAATAAATAAATAAACAAACAAAAAAGTACTATTCCGACCTCCTGAATTTGATCAAAATTCGTTTGAGAGCTTACATAGAAGGATCCATGCATGTATTTAGATGCCGAGATAGAATTAGACGTTTGAATGAGGAGGAAGTCAAAGTCAAACTATACACAAAAGATAGAGTGATTATACTTAGAAAACCCTAAAAAATTACGAACTGTGATTCCCTACAAAATCCTTAGTAGAGTTATTACATGGGAGAAAGATAAAGTTAAGATCAACTAGGAACAATTTTTTGGAGCAGTGGAAGCATCACACACACATGATAATATGAAGAGAGCAAAAATAATAATAATAAAAAACTTCCATATGTAATTTTTACACAGAACAAATTTCAAATTTCGCAGTTGTGTAAATGTTTAACAAAATAAAAAAAATTACTAACACTCGAACAAAATCAATTTTGGAAATTTATCATATAAGTTGGTGGTACCTAATGACACATTCAATTATAAATTAGGAAGTCCTTATTTATAATGAGCTCCTTACTAATTACTTTTCAAAACACTCTATGCGAGATATTGAAAAAGTCTTAACCACAATTAAAGAAAAGAAGGAGAAGTTAAAAAAAAAAGGTGGATCTCCAAAAGTATGGAAAAAAATAAAAATAAAAATAAAAAATGAAACTTCCAAAGATTTTTAAGTGGTCACCTCTCGTCTTTCCAGCACAGCAAGTGAAATGATAAATACGAAATTGTGGCCAATGAAAATGGTGGGATTCATCCCTTTTGATTCTCATCTCAAATTTTACCCAACTTCTTTATAAAGGAAGGATCCACCTTCCTATTTGCAGTAGAGACTGTGAAAGGAGGGGCAAAAGAAACATCACATGAAGACAGCAGCCATTATTAGTTAGGGTGCCTATTTATATTTTTTCTCAATACTGACAATTCATTATCAGTTCTCGAATAACTAAGTTTTAAAAACGGATATTAATTATTTTAGAGTAATTATTTTTAATTATTAAATCAAAATTGTATCAATGTCGTGTTAAGTAAGAAAAATACGTAAATGGTAGTATACAGTATTACATATTAATATTAATAAGCAAGAATTTGTGTGGTAGTAGCATTCAGTGTATGTATCTCCCATCAAGATCAAAGAAAGAGTACTAGTGTACTTCACATGCCTAAAAAGGAATATTGTTTCTCAAGTAGATCTCAAATAATTCTGAGGTGCTAATTATCATAGTTAGACCCTTCAATTTTTTAAAAAGTATAAATTATAAAAAAAATCAAAAATTATAGATTCAAGTTTTAATAGTGTAAACAATCATAGTATCAAGTGGACATATAGTGATTTTTTTTAAAAAAAAAAAATTGGGACTCCATAAAAAGAGAAAGAATTTTAAATTTTTTTTCAAAGTTAGGCCCTTCAATTTTTTTTTTTAAAAGTATAAATTATAAAAAATATCAAAACATAATTATAGACTCAAGTTTTAATAGTGTAAACAATTATAATATCAAGTGGAGATATAGTGATTTTTTTATAATAAAAAAAAAATTGGGGCCCCATAAAAAGAGAGACCCGTAAGTGATACAAAAGAATTCTGAATTTTTTTCAAAGTTAGGTCCTTCAATTTATTTTTAAAAAGTATAAGTTATAAAAAATATCAAAACATAATTATAGACTCGAGTTTTAAAAGTGCAAATAATCACAATATCAAGTGCAGAAATATTGATTTTTTTAATATGTTAAGTGATTTTTTTTTAAATTTGGGGCCTCATAAAAAGAGAGACCCATAAATAATACAAAAGAATTCTGAATTTTTTTCAAAAAAATATACACATATTTATATAAGTAACAAAAAAAATTTGAGACCCCCAATTTTCAAAGTCCCTTTTCCGTATGTCACTTTAAGCCTCCAGTTAGCCGGACCTGAATCTACGACTTTACAGGCGCACATATAAAATAGTGCCGGTACATGTAAAAATTCCCTTGGTATGAAGCAATGCTATCTTCTAACTAAATTTCCATGGCTAGTTGCTAGATATTGTTTGTTTAGGTGTGATCAGCCCCCGTATTTCCATTACTCTGTCGTCATTCACCTCCACGTATAGTGCTTCGTGGTCCCTTTTCTTGATTCACTCCTTTTTCCTCTTTTTTGTCACCCCCAAACTATGTAAATTTCTCGACCCTCTCTCAAGATAATTTTCTGCAATTAGTTTAGGTTAATTACACTTTATTATCTCTAAGTTGGAGAAGGATAGCAAGTTAGTCTAAAAAAGTTCAAAACAAAGTACTACAAATTACGTGACGACTAGTTAATTAAATGACGAATTTGTTTGTTGGCATGTTAATTACTGTATTACCTATTATGTCTTTTATTTAATTCTTAAATTATTATTTCTTAGACATTTCAAAGAATTTTTATTTTAGATTCTCTCCGTTATTTTTGGATCTACATTCTTCTTACATATAGTCATCCTTTAACTAAGACTTAACAATTTTTGGACCTATAACATTACTGTTTGATTTTTTTGGACTATAAATTATTTTTTTCTCCAATCTAATCTTACCGTCCGACCTATGAATCTTGGGAATTAGGCTATAGAATATTGCTATATTAAGGTGTTTATCTTCTCATTTGAATTAAATTCTCATTTTTAAGGTCTAAACTTTGTTTTGGTTAATTGGGGGGTGACAGCCAAATTTCTGGCTGTTCTTGTGAAAGTGGGCACTTTTTTAATTATTTCTCTATGATGTCATCAATAACTATTTTTGTCACATTTGCCCATTAGGCGGTGATCTTTACTTGCTAATGTTAGGCTTAATCTATGTCTCCGTCCACCTGGTGTAATAAATCTTATGGTATATAATTGTTGATATTATTACTATATCAAGAGTCTGGTCCAATAAATTTTATAATATATAACCGTCGACATTATTACCGTATAAAGAGAGTATAAGGAGAGAGACAATATTATATTGATATACACTTTTAAATACAATGTTCATATCAAATTTTTTTGTGTTTGAATATATTTTAATTGAGTCTAGTCTAAATTTAGATTTGAAACTCAAACTATGTTCAGACTCTTGGATTGAAGTGGGTATTAAACTTTTAAATAATATTCGTCAAAAAATACGAATTTTAATTTAATGATAATTTGAGACTGACATTGAAAATCCCGAAAATCTCAATCCAATCGGATCTCCATCGTTGAACTTTTGCAAGTAGATAGATAGTGAAAAAATGGCTGGCCTTAAACTATGGTGGGTGGGTCAAGAGTTGGATATGGCCTTCTGGGGTTGGCGCTGTGAAGTCACTCCCAATATGTACACGCCCCAACAGCCGCGTTGCTGACCTGCCGCCTTTTCTAGCCTAGAATTTTTACCCCAACAGCTTGTTTGGTTCACTTACTATCAAGTGCACTCAAGGTAACAACGAAATACAGTTCATTCGGTAAAAATATTTCACTTTCAATCGGTGGATTGGAGTTCGAGCTATACCGAAAAAAAATTGAGAATTCACTATTTATTTTCCTTTTAAAAAAAAGGTACCCTTAAGTTTTTTTTGTTGTTTTTTTTCATTTTCCTGAAATAAACATTTTTCCCCGAGGCGAGTTATATATTTTAGTCCTATCAAGTTGCTGACTTTGACTCAAAGAAAGAAAAAAAAGAAGTTGCTAACTTTGAGAATATTCATGGGCATGATTGCAATTTTTGTATCGACCTTGTGTTTTCAATTAAGATTGAATAAAGTTTAGTTTTGAAAATTTTAAGAATTTTCTTAATACTAATTTTTTTCTGTGGGTGGAGACGTGAATTCCAAATATAAATTTGCTTTTTTTTTTTTTTTTTTTTTTGTAATTGAACACTGTCCAAATAGACCTCTCATATATAAAATATTGTGCAGGATTACTCTACCATAAACTTTTGCTTGTGATTGCCTGGGGTGTAAAGGGCATTTCAAGAAAGAGGCTCTAAATTTTTTAAAATAAGAGAGTATCAGGGTGCCTTTATACTTGGATTTTATCCACATTAACTGATCAGCAAATCATCATTTGTTTGGATTGGAGAGATTTTGTGAATCATTCTTTATTTGTTTTATTGTTGAAGCGGTAATTTAGTGTAGATTCTTGACAAATCAGCCCTTTTCATTTGATTGAAGTATTAGTAACAAGTTGAGATTAAAAATGGGTTTATGGCAGAAGATCATGCTACATGTACACTTTGAATAATTGACTATATTAGGTCATATTAGCTTGTAATTTGCTTTATCATGCCACTGAATTTGCATGGTTTATTCCTACTTGAAATATTAATTTTTTAAACCCAAAGGGTCAATGTCTTGTGTTTGCACACTAGCCCTCTTAACCATCAACTTTTTGGTTTAGTTTTTTGCTTGATTTTTCTATAATTTCATGCTCTTTGTTTATCAACGCTGAAAGGGACAGCATGTGATTATTTTCTTTTTTATGTTTGGCAAGTTGGGGAAAGTTGGATTTGGTGCGATAGTCAATTATTTACTTGCTATATTCGCTAGGTTATGGTTCAAAAGCCGAAAATAGCTCAAACCTTACAGATGCGGGACCTTTTGCACTGGGTATTGGGTACGACCTTTTTGTGTGGCAAGTTGGGACAGTGAATATCCGTTAAGCAAGGCCATTTCCTTTTTCTGTCTTTTGCAATTTGTACTATTTGACGAATCTTCCTTCTTGTTGTTTGGCACTAGTCTTATAAAGCCCCTTAAACATGAGTATTTAAGTCCTAGATCACTGGTGCCATTTTCTTGCATACTCAATCAAGATCGCATCTTTTAGTCATTTTTCTTGCATACTAGTAGTGTTTCATCTCTGCTTCTTTCAATCTTTCTTGTCTTGAATCATGATGAAAACGCGAAGAGGAAATCGTTCTGAGGTATGATATTATGCACTTAAAAGTAGTACTCTCTTAGGGGATGTTCATCATATGATTGATTTAACTAAGAGTTGCATTCTCGGTTTGCAGCAGTCTTTCTGGCCATCTCTTGTGATGAAAAAATGGCTGAATATTAAGCCAAAGGTGTATGATTTCAGTGAAGACGAAGTCGATACTGAAACTGAAACAGAGAGTGAGGATGATTGTATGTTATTCTTCACAAATTTTACTCACACAAATACTTCATCATGCTTTTTTTTTGTTCCTTTTCTAATTATGGCTTGCCTATCATATGAAGAACCGGAATTTTAATACTATTTTCCTTTTGCAATTTGTTTACAGCCTATTCTCTTAAAGATGAAAAAATGCATCAGGATCGCGCCCACAGAACGCAGGGGAACCTATCCGTATGCCAGAGTCGAGATTCAGGTAATATACAAATTTTCTTCCAGTAATTTCATTTTTTTTTCAAATGCAACTATGGCTTTATTTCTTTAATGAAACTACAATCTTGAGGGGCCATGTTGGTTGGGATACACACCAACTTCTCTGTCGTCTTTAATGTCCACTTTTCTATTCAAAATAAGTATGAGAGCGATCAATCAATCTGGAACGGATAGTATTTTTTATTATTATCACTATTATCAGAATCTTCTCTTGATTGATGGTTTTGTGAACTCTATTGAAGAATAAGAAAAGGGGTCTGATTCTGCATTATGTTGATGGCTAATCTTCAGGGAAACCATCAAAAGAATATTCATTGAAGCACAGGAGAGGGAAATCAGAAACTCTAAGGGCTCAATACATAAATACAAAGGATGTGAGGTTTGGCTCTCAACTCACCATCTTTAACCACTTCTTCTGCTAATAGATTTATAGTTACATATTTTGCGTAGTGATGCCATGTTCATGTCTTATTCAGAGTGACAGTCGGTACTTGGAATGTCGCGGGAAGACTTCCTGATGAGGATCTTGAGATTGATGATTGGATTTCTATGCAAGAACCTTCTGATATTTACATCCTTGGGTTCCAGGAAGTGGTGCCTTTAAATGCTGGAAATGTTTTCGGAGCTGAAAATAGAAGGCCAATCCCCAAATGGGAGGGCATAATTAGAAGGACTTTGAACAAGTCATTAGAACCTGAAACAAAGGTTCAAAGTTACAGTGCCCCTCCTTCTCCAGTTTTAAGGACTTCTTCTGCTGCTGACCTACTTGCGGATGTCTCCGAAACTCCTATGCCGGACATAGGGGAAAACGAGTCTATTGTCACCAAAAGTACGTGTAATGACGATAACATGTTGTTGGATAGTGGAAAGAGCCTTCAGTTCAAGGGAATATGTGGTATTATTGGCTATGACCACCAATTAAACTGGCCTGAACGTTCACTGGATGCAACGCCTCAAGTCCTATCTTCCAGATTCAAGTTGAGAAGAGTGTCGAGTAGTTGTGGAAGGATTGATGCAAACAGGGAGAAGGATCCACATAGTATGACATTAGATTGTCTTAGACTGAAAAGAGTGCATCATAGCTCCGGAAACTTGGAATCGATGTGGATGGATAAACAGCAGGATGACCTTGAAATCCTTAATCCTCTCTCAGATAAATCTGATCAATCTTCGGAAGAGGAATATGATTTCTTTGAGGAATTATCCGAGGGGAAACAAGACAGTCAACCCCCAAAGAAAAATAATGTTAAGACGCGTTCAAGATATGTGCGGATTGTGAGTAAGCAGATGGTGGGGATATATGTTTCTGTTTGGGTGAGAAGAGGGCTGAGAAGACACATAAACAATTTGAGAGTCTCTCCTGTAGGAGTTGGGCTTATGGGTTACATGGGCAACAAGGTATAGTTCAACATTTTCCAGCTCCATAACTTAAAAGCACACTTTTTAGTGCTTTTCTTGAAATTATGCATCCTAAATCATGGTCTGTACTTGTAGTTGTTTCTGATTCTGATTCTTCTGGCCGAGGTTGCAAGAGATTAACAAGTAATCATCTGATTATTGCATATGATACAGGGCTCGGTTTCTGTTAGCATGTCACTTTACCAATCGCGACTCTGCTTCGTGTGTTCCCACTTGACCTCTGGACAGAAGGATGGGGCTGAACAAAGACGCAATGCTGATGTATACGAGATTTTGAGGAGAACTCATTTCTCCTCTGTCCTGGACACTGATCAACCTCTGACGATTCCTTCTCATGAGTAAGTTTCTTCAACAACTTTGTTTCTTTTATCTCTCTTTTGTCTTACAAGACCTATTAATAATATATTTGATCTTTTGTTTGAATTCAATGTTTCTCTTAACAGCCAGATATTTTGGTTCGGAGACTTGAACTATCGCCTCAATATGTTGGACGAGGATGTAAGAAAACTTGTTGCTAACAGACAGTGGGAACAACTTCTTAACTATGACCAGGTGAGGCTTGCATCAATAGCTTATGCATAGTTACATTTTCCATTTGTGTTTTGCATCATCTCTTTTTATCCATATTGTTTTAAAATTGAAAAAAAGAGAGGTTAAGTGGCACATTTAAATGTGGCAGCTAAGGAAAGAGATATGGAGTGGCCATGTATTTGATGGATGGAAAGAAGGGGTGATAGATTTCGCGCCAACTTATAAATATGAATTTAATTCTGATAGATATGTCGGAGAGAATCTTAAAGAAGGGGAGAAGAAGAGATCCCCAGCCTGGTAAGTTAGATGTCATGTAAATTTTCGGTCGTACCATTTTTAGTCGAGAAAGCAGCTTCTGAGTGGTTGAAAATTTTTCAGGTGTGACCGTATATTGTGGGTAGGAAAAGGCATAAGGCAGCTCTGTTACAAGCGAGCAGATATAGGATTATCAGATCATCGTCCTGTCAGTTCAACGTTTTTAGTTGAAGTTGAAATCTTTGATCAGCATAAGCTCCAAAAAGCGCTCAAGCCTAGTGCACCAATATATCCTGAGATTTTCATAGACGGAAATGGAGAATACGACTTCCAGCTACCAATCAAGGACTTATGAAGGTTTTTATTAAAGGGGTGAATTTCTTGGCTAAATATTGTACATAGGCTGTGTATAACAGTGATACTTATACATCAATTTGTCAGTTCTTTTTGGTTTCTGACTTTTTGTTAGGGGGTGCAAATATAGATTATTGTTTTATTGTTACAATTATATTCTTTTCATGTATTATAAAAGAACTCTGTATTTTCATTTACCTATATGACTGAGAAAGTGAATTAATTTATTAATTGGCCAGCTAAAGTCATCACTGCTTTCATCCTCTAATTTTCTCTTATTGCACTCTTATTTCCTGCGGACTGAGAGCGCAACACATGGGATTGACAACACCCACAAGTACGATTACTTATTTGACAATCAAATTCGTTACACTAAATGGATATCCAAAATGACCAAAATTACTTAGACACATATTATATAACAATTTATTTTTCCTTACTCATCTCATGTGGGATGGGATATCACACCCTCATTCATAAATTTCAGAACAAAACTAGTTATATCATTACCAACAATTAGAGGTGAGCAAATTTGGTTTTTACCGAATTACCGACCGAATTCGAATTTAATTCGGCAATTTGAATTCGGTAATTTGGAGGCATCCGAATTCGATTGGTTGTAAATAGGACGAAATCGATTAGGCTGTTATTGAATTCGGTGTGACCAAATTCAAATTCATTTTTTTAATAATTTAATAATTTTATTATATAATGAATATATAAAGTAAATAGAGCATAAAATTGTCAATTTGACGATTTTGCTATTAATTTTCTGTGTAAATATAGTTGAATTAAACGATGACAAATTTATCATTTTAATTTTTTCAAAAATTTATTATTTGTTTTAATTTTGGAATTGTCTTGGTGTTTAATTAGGTTTCTTGTGGCAAAAATCAAATTCCAAATTCGCCAATTTGATCAATTCGAATTCGTTAAGTATGAATTCAAATCCGAATCCGAATCCGAATTATGTCGTTGTACGTTCTAAAAATATATGAATAAATCGAATTCGAATTCAGTGATCACCCATACCAACAATACCTCAATTTTTGTTTTTAAATATAAACAAGCATGCAAAGTAACGAGAATTTCATCAAAGTTGTCATTGAACCCATTTGTAGTAAAAAGAAAGCTGAAGTAGTCTATGGCAGCCTTCTCAATGTCTTCATCATCAACTGCCAAATTTCCATGCTGATTATAAATCTAGTTAATATGAAGTACATCTTTATCCATTTAGCACCTTTTCTTTTTTTGAAGTTGCATTTATTTGGATTGGTTTTTTTCTCAAAAAATACATTAGTTTTAGTGGGATCTAAAATTGATTTTTATAAGAGAAAATATAAAATTCATATTAATTTTACCGCCTCACAGACAATTAAATTTTAGAAGCCTAAATGTTTTCTTGAGCGGTATAAATGCCACATCCTTCGTAATGTAACTTCAAAGAAAGGGTTGTGTAAATCCAGAAACCTATAATTGAAAGCCAACGACTTTCTTGATGAAAGATGATTAATTGGCGATGCGTGTATTTGTATTGATTTTTTGTTTGAAATTTTCTTTCTTAGAAATGACAAAAACTGTAAAAAAAATTGAAAAAGAAAATTAAGGAGCAGACAATAGTGCATCAATTGCAAAAGAAGATACAAATACTAATATCAACTCGATCTACTAAT
>JAOWBF010000039.1:0-15549 GCA_028566175.1 Vinca major
CTATATAATAATATTATTATAATAATATAATATGGGCGGGGTGGCTCTCACACGAAATCCAGCCGTAACCTGCCCGTTCGCGAGGCGAGTCTGATTTGTCCCATTATCTCCCCGCCCCGCACTGCACTACTTTTTATTTTTAAAAAATCATTAATATTGGCATAGAGATAGAGCCTCCAACAAGTACAATTAGTACATTTTATTCCAAATCAATCCTCAAACAAATACAATTAATATATTAAAGAGAAAACTAAATATGACTAGGTCTAATAATAATATTATTATAATAATATAATATGGGCGGGGGCGGCTCTCACACGAAATCCATCTTTAACATGCCCGTTCATGGGGCGAGTCTGATTTGTCCCATTATCTTCACGGGCCTGGGTGAGTCTGCCCTAAAAGGAATTGGGATAGAACGGATCAACGTGTCACAGGTCAAATTGTCATCCCTAGCAATAATTAAAAGGAATAAATATTACGTAATTGGTTGGAGATAGATGTTATTTCCATACTTACGTAGATAGCATTGTATTTGTAAGAGAGGACTTGATGGTGTATTTAAGAACCTACTTATTATTAATAATTTATTATTATAAAGTATCATTAGCATAAAACATTTAGTATTAAATAGACAGAAACAAGGAGGTAAGAAAGAGTGTTGGTAGGGTATCTAGCTTTGCCTTTGGGTAGTTATGACATGCTTGCTAAATGATGATTAATTTCTAACACCCTACCACCCTAAACACTTAGGAATCTTGTGTTGGAAATGGAGCTTCAGAAAATAGTTTATCAAATGATTGGAAAATGAAAGTTAAGGTAGTGGAATAACATCTCAAATGGGTTGCATTTGAAAATGGAAATCATTTTATATGTAAAAGTGGTTTACTTGAGTTTAAAATACTTTGTCAGTATTATTCCTCATGTGCTTGTCCACACAGAGGGTGCGGAACCAAAATAGATTAAACTGGTATGCGGGCACGACTTGTGCAACAGTCAAATTTATTGTGCATAAATTCGTGTAATAGTAACAGCCGAATTAAACTGAATTCATAGTAGCAATTGTAACTGCCGAATTTATTTGAGCATTTGTAATAGCTAAATTCAAAAATTTCTGCAGCCGATATACAGAGGTTGTTTCCACTGATCTTCACACTCCAAAAATAACTCTCCAACACTCCGAAATTTCTTCTAGTATTCATCAACATTCTAGATTCTAGTTCGCCGGTGAAGCTGTACAGTGCAAACCAAACTCTGCATTTACGTTGTATTTTTGGAAGACACGTTTTTCAAACTCCATCACTAATTTGAGAGGAGACGAATCTGTTTTAAAAAAAATTGTATCCAACGCAAGTCTCGATTTTCTCTCTCTTAGCAGGTTATTTGGAAATGACTCTATTCCGACAATGCCTCCTGAAGATTTGCAGCATTTTATTGTTGACCGACCCAAGGATAGGAGAGGTTGTGAACCATGGAGGAGGCTGGTGAGAATTAATGGGATGATAATCCATGATGAAGACAATGAAAGAATTGACTAGAAAAATATTCCTTGGTAGAAATAGAACAAGGTTTCTATCATCTTACGTAGTTGTTGAACTGTGGATAAAATACATGGCTATTTGTATCGCCAATTTTACATGATTCTGGCGGTGGCATGTTTGCTTTCTTTAAGTTCGAAATGCATCTAATACCCCTCTCCAGTCTCCCCCTTAATGATTAGTACTTACAAAACATATCACGACGAGTACCATTTATTAAGAAGTTCCAACAATATAACTGCAGCAGAATCCTTGGCCTTCTTGACACTCGGCATCGACTCTCCTACACATTCATCCGTCCATCCCTTATCAGAAGTATTCACACGCCCTCCTTCATGGACACACCTATACAGACAACACATTAAACATCGTACCAAAAGAAGAAAAAAAAAAAACTAAACAACAAACGAACAATTCACTGCGAGTTTTAACTGAATTCAATGCATAAAGTAAACAGTAAAGATGACCAGATCATGAAGAATTTTCTCACCGATACAGTGGAATTGGCCAATTTCTACGGAGACAGATATCATTCAAAGTTTGCCTGGTAAATGTCTGGCTACTATTCTTCTTTTTCTTGCTGTTCTCGTTGCTCTTAGCTTCAGCTGTCTCCTTCTCTTTCAGAGCAACAAGGGCATTCCGGGCTGCCAATTTCTGTGCCATTTTCTTCTGTTGATTCTGAGCAATTCCGACTTGAACACCTTCAACGTAAACTTCAACAGTAGCCAAATTACCACTTCGAGTGGCTTTGTACTCGAGTCCTTCAGCCTGCTGCTGGCACCTCTCCTGCAGTTCTCTAACAGGATGCATTGGAAGAGTTTCTGGAGTGACCATTGGTTGCAACAGGGGTTGGAAGACCTAAAACACGAGATTGATTGAATAAAATTTTATACCAAAGACCATGATTGATTCCAGAAAGCAAGAGATAGAAACTCCTGCTATAGGTGACGGGTGTCGCCGGAGAGAAATTGAAGAAAAATAAAAAAAACAAGATTATAAGAACATTTTCCCATGCTCTTGGGGTTGAACTGACCTTCCATACAACAGCAGTATCATAACCACTGTCAAGGAAGATGGCACCGGCAATTGATTCAACAATATCACCCAGAACTTTTGGAGCTTTGCAGTCTCCTAAGCCAAAGGAGTTAAACCCAGGCTTTGACAGTTCATTTTGAGCCTCTTTCACAAAGTCTCGGATCTGCAAAGGAGAGCAAGGATAAGAACAATGGAGTTCTTAGTTCTTTCCTTGGTGAAAAAACAGAAGATCTGTCCATGAGGCAATCACAGCAAAAGCAAGAGACGAACCTGCTTTTCAAGGGCACTTGATCCATGTCGAAGATGTACATGAAGATTATGTTTGACAGCAACACGTGCAAAATTTTCATTGTTTACAGCCGCAGCACGCAAATCAGTTAAGCGCCCGGGGGGCAGATCTGTATATGTAAAGAATAGGTATCGAGTAATTAGATGGTCCAAAACAGCATCACCCACGAACTCTAATCGCTGGTAACATGACACTCCAGAAGATGGGCGTGAAGCATGAGTAATAGCCTCCACTAATAGGCCCTTATCGTTGAATTTGATATTCAAAGCACCTTCTAATGCATCAAAGTGGACACTCCTCAAAACACATTCTGGAACATTATTTGGCCTAGTTGAATATTCTCTCTCTTTGGTATCAAAGTCCAACTCAATTCCAACCCATTTCATTAGGTGGTTAACAGCAGTTCTCCCACCTTCAACATAATATATGCCAATTAGTGCTTCTACGACGTCCGCCAGCGTTTTGCTAGACAAGACACGGTATGAACTTGAATCACTTTCTAGTTCTCCATCTTCAATTTCCTCATCTCCATAAGCATCATCATTTTGATCCTTCGCAGCAGCAATCTCACCAGGATGAGGCTCTTGGTCAAATAGTGATGAATCTGCTTCCTTTATATCCTCATCAAAGACAGGCAGCACCCCAGGAGCAGCCCATCTAGATGGAGCAAACCTATCTGCTTGGATGTATGACTGAAGCCCCTTACTCAAAGCATGCTGATAGAGTACCATGTTACTAACCATTTGCTGCCTCAACCTAGTGAGCTGACCTTCATGTTTCTGAGGATACCTGAGAAATAGAAATCGACTAACCACCCACTTCAGATAAGCATCTCCCAATAACTCGGCTCGCTCATAGCAGAAAGTCTCCTGGCATGAAGCAGCAGTGAGAGCTTCCAAGACCTGTAAAAATAAGGTTCGGACATCATGTTAGATTCTAACTATAAACTTAACACTATCTGAGATACTAGAGCACACCTTTGAAGCAGGGACAGGATAACTGATAATATGCTTAAGCTGCACAGCAAGCAGCATACTTTCAACCCTTCTCATAATTGAGGGCAATCTCTGGGCACCCCGAACTAGTGATCCAGGGAGCGGATGTATAAAACAGAGCTCCGGAGGGAGAAAAACATAATATGTCTTATCAAGGCCCTCATCAGATTCATTTTCGTGAACTATAAGGCAAAATCAAAGTTAAATTAGTTCAGTACTAGAATGATGTAAATATAGCTGAATCATCATAGGGAACATGTAAGTACATACATTCTGAGTGCTCAAATCTTGGAGATAGAAGATTCTTGCAGTATGAAACACCACGGCCTCTGATCAAAGGTTGCTGTTTAAAGATCAAGTCCACGCCATACCTGTAAGTAGTTTTGGACTGAAATATTGTACTCGAGGAATAGAAACTTTCCCAGTATAGACGAACTGGTAAACTAGTAAAGTGAGGTAAGAAAATATTATTCATGACCTAAAAGAACCAGAAGTTTCACACTTGAAAGTAGTTTATGCTCGCTTCCTAACCAAGATAAGTTTTCTATTCTTTGAGCACAAAATATGGTGCATCCTGACTATCCAGTCCTCACATGGAGTTAAACAAATGTTAGAAACTAACCATAAAGGGATTTTAAATTTAACTTTTTCCTAATTCATTTGCTTTCACCCCAAATTAAAGAAATATAATCACTACAGCCTTTTCAACTATGACACACTTTATTACCCACATCACCTTTTCAATCAAATGTTCACCTATTCCTTGCTTTTCAGGATGTAAATCAAAGAAATAGAATTACTATAAGAAGCCTTTTTAAGTATGCCACACCATTACTACCCTTCACTTACTGACCAGTTCCCTTAGTTGGATGGACTGAATAAAATCCAGCCTAGAAACATGATTGTCCATTGTCTTTAATTCCCACTTGGTGAAACTATAACTACCTTCACATCCCATTTTCCCAAAACTCTTCCTTAAAGAAAGGGACAACACAATGCACGACATTTATGTCATCCTGTGTGTTTGGACAGACCTACCTAGCAAGCAAATAGCTAAACCTATCACCTCCAACATAGAAAAGAAGCAAACCTTACATTTTATAGAGGAACACCTTCAAATTGTTTGAACCTAACTTTTCTTTGCAAGGGACAAAATTTTATACTTATTTGGTTCCATAAGGCTTGCTTTCAGATGCTTACTTTTGCTTGTAGTAATCAGCATACGAGCTATACTCCAGTGGACCAAGGTAACCCTCTTTCCTCGGAAATGAATTTTCTGCAGTCATCTCATACCGCACAGAATCAACATAAAATCTCTTTCCAGAGTGAGCTGCAGTTATAACCTTTCCTACTAAATCCTCTGCACTAACACAACAATCTGCCATCATCAGTTTGCCTTTGCACAAATCAACATCACGAGAAACTGCAATGGCATTCCGGCCAGGAACCAAACCAGAGGCTTCCACCACATCAAACTGCGCAATTGCTCCCCTAATACCATAAGTAGGATGGGATTTCAGGCCAAAAGCCACACCGTGGCGTAATTTCCCGAATCCATATTCTCTCCTATCACCTCCAAGAGCCCGCTCATTTGTGCCAAGATATACATCTGGTCGAGCTCTCTGAAGTGGATTGCTCCATGCATCTGTCTTTGTTATCATCTCAACCAAATCCCAGTTAATGCTTTTCAGTGGATCTATAGATCCATTGCCAGCCACAGGGACAAATAGATAAGTCTTTGCAGGATCCCATGGAGTAGTAGATGGTTCAACATCAACGTCCAATACTACACTCATGAGCCTAACATGAAAGCTCTTAAGCAAAGCTAACTGCATGTAAGCGGGAGTCAGATTTCTGTTTAAACAGAGAAAATATGTAAAAATTAAATAAGAACCACTATACCTGAACTTCAGTAATTTTTAATGGCCCTTGATAGACAAGAGAAGCCTTTGTTATCACAGTTCGTGCAATAAATAGATCTATCGACATCGATAACACCTGTCAACAAGAGAAGTTCAGCAACGACAGAGGTTTTTTCCCTCGTGGTGTGTGTCTGGAGTTAAAAAGGGAAGAGGAGAAAGAACACAAGGACCTCTGCATCCAGCTCACGGCCAAATAGCACAGCAAAATTCGAAACTTGGGTTAAGAAAGGATCTTTTGAGAAACCAACATTTATGCTTTTGACTTCATACATGTAAAGATTGAAAGTCTTGGAGTCATCATAACTCTCTTTCCCTGATAATATCCATTCTCCCTGAAAGGCCAAAAGGATTTGAATATAAGAGAAGTCTAGACCCCAGAGACTCTCATAAAGGACCTATAGGTCCTATACAAACACGAAACACGAAACAAGAAACAAGAGAAACTCGAGCAACAACTTAAAATCAATCTAAAGCAAGCATTATTATCTAATCCACAAAGCATGAATCTATAGGACGTTCCTTCAGAAAATGCTCATGCTGCATGAGAACAAAGAACCCAACACATCCCAAATAACAAGAATATCCTATTGATCTGCTGGTTCTTGCGTCCCACACGACTCCGTGGAAGTGATTATCAGCAAATGCAAAAGAAAAATAACACTTAAAATTCAGATGACATTGCTCCACATGCAGTTGACAGAATGAAAATGTAAATATTGTAAACTTTCAAGCTTTAAGTTTATACAAGCTATATAGAACTAACCTGAAGAACATTAGCAACACCTTCTGGGTAGAATTCCCTATGCCTAGCAGTACCAGGAAGTGGATCTCCTTCATCGTTTTGTTCAACTTTTTCAGTGTCTGCCCCACTGCCCTTATCAGGCAAGAGCATGTCAGTAAATGCCCCCATCTCATGCAGCTTCTTACAAGCAGCCAAACAGACAGCCTGTAGATAAACTAGTCAATTTAAAAAATATTCTGGTACAAGTAACACAAATGAACAAAATCTAACCAATATCTGACTAAATAAGCTCAACAAACATGAAGGAGTAGCATACCTGTTGAGCAAGACGCATAGAACTGCATAAAGGACCCTCGAGTTCTTCAAATGGTGCATTGCAGGGGAGCTGAAGCCTGCATGAATATTCAGGGGGGCCACCTGGCTTATCATGACGCTGCATTATGAACTCAGGGCGAAGAATCGAGTACCTAAGATAAGTGGAATGAAATATCTAAGAAGCTAGAGGCAGCCAACCAAAGAGATTGATAATATCAGGGCTGAGGCAATTATTCACAGTAAAACAGAAATTAAAACCTGTCACTAGGTAATTGTGAACAGTAGAAATGGATGAGGCCAACAGCAGAATTTAAGCTCACAACCGCACCAGTCGACTCCACCTGATACATGGTACCTTGTGTTACCTCCCCCAACTTCAATGAATCCTTAAGATGACTAATATCTGTCCTCTCAATTGCTTCTTTCCGCAAGGTTTCTTCACTATTTCTGGCATTTCTTAGAAATGCTTCATGAGACAGGTTTCCTCTGCATAAACATTGGTTTGAAGTACACATCAAGACGTTTGTTACAGAACCTTCTCAATGACAGACAATATGCAGGAAAGTTTTTGGATGATGCAAAAGATGCAAAGTTACCTCTCAGCCATCAAGATGTAATCCGACCCTGGTTTTCTTGCACGACCCCTGGACTGAATGTATGCCAAAACAGTTTTTGCGAGGTCAAAGCGGATGACAACGTTGCATTGACGGATATCAAGTCCTTCCTCAGCTACACTAGTGGCGACCAACAACGTAACCTGCATATCAGGTGCACCCTATGAGAAGAATAACAAGATCAAACTACTCACCCGGTTGAATTAATCAGAAGCGAAGCACACCCGGCCATCTCTGAATTTTGCAATTGCGTCCTGCATTTGGGATGTTCGCATTTCTTGACTGTTGTTGTGTCCAATCAAACTTGCTGACTTGATAAATCCCAGAGAAGGAAGCTCTGAAAGGACCTGCATTCTTGACAAAATATTCTTAGAAATGAAGCATGGACACATAAAGAATACAAAAAAAGAGGAATGGCTTAAACTGATCAACCTTCGGAAGAACTAAAGCAGAAACCACCCGTTCAACAAAGACTATTGCTCGGAAATCATCTGTATCCTGATACTTCAGAAGTATTTTAATCAAAGACTGCACCTTCGGGGTCACTTTCCCATCGGCAACAGCAGCTCCGATTACCACATCAACATGTTCTCCACCAGAGACAACTATATCACACAGGCATATCAACGTGAAAACAATGGCAAGCATCAAAATGCTCAAGTTACAAAGGAACTTGAATTTTACAAAGGAACTTAAATTATTCAAAACCATTATTCCAGGAAGTAGAGGATTAATGCCGGCAAGTTGGTCATTGCTCTGGGACAGCTGCTGTCTTAGCTGGATTTTGAAATTTTCCATCTTATAAACTATGTCCTGTATTTTGCTAAGACTCTCACTATCAATTTTCTTCCTTCCTCCTTTTACTTATTCATACGAATACAAAAATCTTTTTATCTCCTTTTTCCAGTGGTTTAGAGTCTTTTAAGATTTCAGGAGTTGCTATTTTGATCCATAAATGGAGTTCTATTCAATATTGTGCATTATTTCTGTTCAGAAGGTTTTATCTTCTGTAGGTGTGACGTTTAGGGTTTTTTAATCTCTGTGTGATGCTAAGGGGCATCTCTCTTCTTTTCTTTCTTTTACCTTTCTCCTTCTCCTGCAATTTCTTGAATTCCAGCCTTAATTACAGCCAGTTTTCTTTCTATAGCTTAGCAGGAATGCCGTCTCTAGTGCCAGTTTTCTATAGCTTAGAATGACACAAGAATGGTGACATCGGGCACATACAAGAGAGTACTCACTGCAACATTATTCACATACCATTATGCTTAATACAAGGCTACTACAGTCTTCCTAATTTCTTTAAAATTTTGATTAAAAAAGAGGTATTCGAGATTTTAGAGTTAATAGCTATTTTGGCCACTAAACTATTTACGCTTTGCGGTTTTTGTCACTCAACTATTTTTTTGGCTAAATATATCACCCTATTATTTACATTTGGCTAAAAATAAACCGCCACCACTTTTCGTGGTGGTTTCCTGCCAAGTTAGACATGTGTTGAACATGTTACTGCAAATACAGGGGTAGAAAAGTAAAATCAATCTAAACTTACTTAACTCCCTCTTAACCTAGAACTTAATTGTGGGTCAAAATTCGATCTGGATTAAGTGGATTTAGAGTGAATTTACTTTTATACCCCTCTATTTTCAGTCTGCTCGGCACATGTCTAACTGAGCCGGAAACCACCGCGAAAAGTGGTGGTGGTTTATGTTTAGCCAAAATGTAGTAATGTACATACTAGGTTGATATATTTTGCCAAAAAAATAGTTGAGTGACAAAAACCGCAAAGCGTAGATAATTTACTGACCAAAATAGCTATAAACTCCGAGTTTTTAATTTGCAAGAACTGTCTTTGACTTAAACTTTGAAACAAGCAATTGGTTTACAGAAAGCAAATCTACAAGATACTTTCACAAGGACAAAAGAACTGACTCCCAAATGCTACCTAGCTTTCTATCTTTCTTTATCTACTTCCAGTCATCTAACTTGAGCCTTGAGGAAGTATTTGGCACTCAAATTGTCCAAAAAAATTTGCACTTATCAGAATTCTATAACACTAACCATGAATCTTACATAACTTTCTTCTTCCACCATCAAATTGAAGATTATCTCCACATAATGTTCTGGAGACAAATTGAAATTAATTTCTCTTCACATGTCAAACGACAAGTAGACGGTTAACGGTTTATATACCATTTGGATAAAAGAAAATGTATGCAAGTCACTTTTTCTTACTTGCGAGATGCTTTGCGGTCCCTCAAATTTCACTAATCACCCACTTACTACTCTGTTACCTTTAATTTCTTTTCTTTAAACCAAACACATATAAAGAAACAATTCAACATTCTCTACCTCCCTTTCCTTCCGTTATTTATTTGAACAAAGCATGAAATCCATGGCCGAATTGTTCAATGTGAACTCGAAACTCAAACAAAGAGATGTCACAGAACAAAAAATTAAGAACCAGGACAGAGCTACTGCTCAACAAGCAATATGGTATAACCCATCTGCAAAGAAAGATGAGCAAGATCAGGCAGCACTTACCGTGACTGTCAGGAAGTTCACCCTCCTCTATCTCCTCAGGCTCACTACGATCAGAAATATTGCTATTGTCCTGGTCTACACCTTCTGAGTTACTCAGACAGACGGCTCCCTCAGATAATTGGCATTGCAAGAGAGAAACAACTTTATTCAAGTAGGATTCTTGAAATTTGACATCAAGCTGATAATTAGCCCTTTCATCATTTTGCAAAGCAGCTAAAAAGGAGTGTGCAACCTGCAAAGAGAAACAGCAGATGATCATTCATGCACAAATCTTGGTTGTCTGATCAAAATTGGTATAAAGAGGAAGTGATTTGTTAGCATCAAGATATCGCACCTTATAAGCACACCACTGTCCCAGTTCACCAAGTGTGTAGTTGATGGCTCTCAACTTTTGTATAAGATTAGCAGCACCATCACTTTCAGTTCTTTCAGAGACACCATATACTTGGCGAAGCTCTTCCTTAGCTCCAGCATCTCTTGCTCCCATAAATTGCCATTTACTTCTTCTGGAACTTGATAGGGCTGCCTCTTCAACTGCAAGCTCCATTTGCTTTATTTGCTCATGGAGGGACCACAGAACAGCTGCTTTATCATACTCCACCACTACTTCTGAAGGCATCGGGACATGCTTCTCCAGTTCTTTTCGGTCCTTTATAGTACAGACAACAGAGTCTAGTTTACTTTCAAGATTATGAATCTTTATGGCGCAATCCACTTGACTAGAAACACCTGCATGACCAACAAGCAGCAACGGTTTCTAAAAAAGGTAAGTAGTCAAACTCCAAAACGGTGCAAGTATTACTAGGGGTAGAGACAAATCAAGATCTTATAAAGCTTCAGAAGCTATTTGGAAAGAAAAAAGAATATTCCTTCATGAAACCATCCGTCAAAAAGGGGGGATTAAAAGAAGAAAAAAAAACTCCAAGGTATTACCCAGATAATAAATAAGAATAATAAAAAGAAGAAGATAAAAATATACCTTTTAAGTTAACAGGAGAAGCCGTCATTCCAAAAATAGACGGTCTCTTCTCCTTAGGTATGGTATGATAGAACTCAGACATCACTAAAGAGTACGGATGTTTCTTCACAGCATGATGACATTCGTCCAGAATAAGCAGATTGATCGCCTCCATTTTTATTATGCTGTGTCTGAGAATATTCAGAAGAATTTGAGCTGTCATTACCAAAACCTGCAATATGAGGAAGCACTAGCCTTAATCATCTTTTCATGTTATATGAACTGAAAGTCAAGCATAGTAGTATTCTTCCTCTCTTCTTCACACCGAGAAATAGAGAGTTGCACATCCACAACAATAACAAACTAAAAGCAATACTTAGACGAAAAAAGAGAGAGAAACAAGTGACCTGAGTCTAGAGACAAGCCAAGATGACACAAAGACACAGTGCAAGTTCTAGCCAGAGGCTATGCACACATACATAAAGAAAAAGAAAAATGGAATATAAACTCGAATATAAACATATATCATTGACTGGCAAGCAACTCCTTAGAATTTTTTAAACTGAACGCTCTAATTAGTCTTCATGGAGAAGAATGCACCAACACAAACTCCAAAAACTTGATGCTGATAACTCTGGAAAACAAGCAATTAAAAGATGTTAACAGTAACTTTTATATGTTAACAAAGTAAATGATTTCAAGGAAGTTGAAAGATTCCAAAGAAAAATGCTTCAAACTTTATATTTCAACGTCAACCTTGAACAGATGAAGAAACTAAAGGAGGATAAAACTTGCACATACATCACATGTTTTATGACACATTCTCATCTCATTTAGGTTGTACTTGACAATTGTACCTCATGACTAACCATATTAAGTAAAACTAGTTTCTGTATTCTACTAAAGCAGCGAGGATTTACGCATACCCTAATTATCGTATACTCTCTGTCAAGATGTTCATTAGCAAAGGGTTAGTCCTAAAACTGTCCCTACATGTCAAATCTCAGCATGTTCCTCAGTTTAATAGAACAGCTTATATAAGAACTGGATGGCAATGACTACAACCATCTCTCCAAGTCCAATTGCTTTCATTTTCGTGTAGCCAACCCTATTATTTTTTAAGTATCTTTTCTTAGAAGAAAGATTTGGTCATATGCATTTGATCTTTTACTCATATGTACATGCACTAGAATATAGTAAGCCTAGTTCATTATATCTAGCCAAATACATCCATGCATTCATTGTCACTGCCGGAAAATACTTTCAGGTACAAGGGGATCGAAGCTTGTAAACCTAAAACTTACAAGAAAGTTGTGAACTTCTAAGTATAGCAATTAGCATCTGGTACAAAGAAAACAACTCTTATTTTCAAATGAACGTAAGATTAAGCATCTATTGTTGCTTGTTAGTGTCCGTATAACACCTTCTGCTCATCTGACCAGCATACAAACTTATAAATAATCTTGCCAATATAAATAGTATATCCACTTAAGTTCTTTATAGGCACCATAGGCATAGCTGACTGTTACTCGGTGTTGAAAGAAACAGTTCTTTATGGGTTATACAAAACCTAAAGCCGATTTACATGGCTAATCATCTAACACTATTCTCTAGGAACTTCAGATGACCAAAGAATATCCATTATGTGTGCATGCTTCACTAGTTGATGAGGTAATTTCAAGTCAAAAATTAATATCTGAATAAGATGAACAATGAAGTAGTTTGTGAATTATAAATAAGATCACATCACCATGATAAGACACTGAGAAAATTAACCCCTATACTAAGTTGAAAGTAAAAACTACCTGCTTAGTTTCAAATTCCCGTTGCCACCTTCGTGCATCCCAAAAGTCTTGGCCCATTTCACCACAATAATGGCCAACTTGAAAAGAAGTTCTCTCACGAATTACTTCTGCTTGCTGCCACAATGGGTAAACATTAAGGAAAACAATCAAAGTCCTGAAAGAACAAGTATACGTACATGAAAGTATTTGCTCTGAGATATTTACCTGGTAAACCAATGGGACTTTGGGAACCAGAAACACCGCCAGCATCTTCTTGTTCTCTCTCTGCATTTCACTGCATAGGCTCTTTATGAGGAGGATGGCAATCAGTGTTTTTCCTGCCCCTGTTTCAAGAAAAGCAATAGTGTTTTTCTTCTTTGCTTGTTCAAGAACATCCAATTGGTATTGGCGGGCCTTCTCTTCAGGGAGTTTGATAGTCTCCTTTTCAGGTTTCTTTCCTGTCCCTGCATTGCTTTGGCAGCTCTTTCCTGCAGCTGGCATCTTGTCGTCCTCGTCCATTCGATCAGCCTCCCATGATCCCAAGCGATATACCATCTCATTTTTTTCTCTGTCCCTCTCCCAATAACCCCTTGCTTCCTTCCAATCCTTGTCTCTCCTACTACTACCGCCATAGCGCTGTTCTCTTCTTCTTCTTACTTGTTGATCTCTCTGACATGCATTTGAATCATCCCAATCCCGGTGGGGTCTCTTCCTACCACCCAAAGGAGGTCTCTGGCATTCGCCCCTTCTTCTGTCAATCTTTACTTCCTCCCGCCGTGCCCTTTTCCCATTGTCGTGATTATAGTTTTCACCCGCATCTAATAATGAATCATTATCACTCCCATTCCTACTACAAACATTTCGTTTACAATCGGATAAATTCTCGTGTTGCTGGTCCTCCTCACTGTTAATATGCTTGGCATTGCTCCCAGCAGAAGCTGCAGTTGGCAAGGTATGGTTTTGATTGCCGTGGTCAATGGAAAGAGTAATTTCAGAAGCTAAAACCGAATGTTGCTGGTCATTGTCAGGTATATTGGAAGGCAAACATACACCTCCACCTCCACCTCCACCACTTTTGATGGAGTCAAGAATCTGATCAATTCCGCGAAAGAAACAAGGATCGCCATCGTCATCACCCCCCTGATTGGGTGGTTCTTGTGGGACCAATGCAGCAGCAGCAGCAGAAGGGGTAAACTCATCAACAAAATTGTGGATAAAGTCGTCGCAGGAGATATCCTCACAAGCATCAAGCCAGTAGGAGGACCTCGCCGCCGGACGAAGATCAGCTGTAGTACCTGAAACCCTAGCCTCCTTATCATCATCCATTATTTATATTATTATTATTATTTTCCTCTTTTTCTACCTGAATTTGTTCAGATAATACAATGAATAATACAGTAGCCAGTTAGGGCAGCAGCAACTCAGAGCAATAATTAATGAATATTAAAAGTAGTAGTAGTAGTAAATTCAAAAAAGAAGCAAAAAAAACCCACAGAATTCGATTATTATAATTCTGAGATCGATCGATAGTGTCTCAGTAGTGTTGATAGTAACCGGAAACTGCAAGGCGGAGGCGGTGGCGGTGGCGGAGGCACAGCGAAATGGAAGGGGTGAATGAGAATGCAGAATAGCGTTGGATAGACCGTAAGAAGCACGCAATTGCAAAGTAATAATAGAAGAAGATTCCCTGATTCCCACGCTCTATCTTACGCCACTCTGCCCTCTCTATTAAAACCCCCAAAACCCACTCCCTCTAATCTCTCTCTCTTTGCTTTTTTCCCTTCCCAGCAGGAAGCACATAACGTTTATGGAGGAGGCTTTCATTCCCCATTTAAATCCCTCTACTTCGGCTGAAATCTTGGATTTGTCCACAAATCTCTTTCTTTGTGCATTCTCGGCCACAAATTTTTTAAATAGAGTCTCGCGTCTGTTGACTTGACCCGTCGCAAGGTTTGGAATCGAAGGTGAGACATCTAAGTTCCCTTGTATTCAAAAAATGCAAGTATTTAATTGATTCATTCAAATTATTCATACATAATAATGCGTTACAATTGAGGATATATGTGAATATAATGTTTTAACCTACTTAAAAGAGACCTATAATTAGGACAACAAGAATAAGGAGAACATGAACGTCATTTCTTTCAGATAGAGGATACATTATTAGTCACACATTGTAGTTAGCTAGTGTCATAAGGCGGCGGCCCGTAACGAGTATAGTTTAATGTTCTATTCAGTGGACATGGTAAGTTTCAAGTACGGGTGGATTTCCTTCATTCTTTTCAGTATTCTTCATCTATATGAGCATCTTCCTATTCTGAATATACATTTACTGTCAACATTTCTATTTAAACTTTTTCATATATTTCTACTTTATTTTGATCCATCTACTCTATTTAGGTCTGAGAATGTTTTGGTGAATTGCATCACAAATTCCAAGTTGGGTAGGTAATTTCAGCAAGCATATACCGATTATTTGTTTTAGAAGTTTTAGGTGGAGATCAAACGAATTTTGTATTGTCAACTTGTTAATGAGAGTTATGGAATCGAGGATGGTGGATATCAAGATTTTGATTTAAGCGAATGTTAGTGTGAGAAATGTATGATAATGGAAACACGTGTACCAAATGATGGGCCCGTCAGAAAATTTATCTACATGTTGATGTACCGACATTAAGGTTGTTTCTTGAAGTGCAATTGTAGAAAGTTTGAGTCGAATGGTATTGTATGGGCACATATTGGTAGTATTGCGGTTAGAGGGGTTGATGTAGTCCCCGCCAGATGCGTGTTTGGGGAGGTGGATGAATGATGTATTC
>JAOWBF010000039.1:32331-42719 GCA_028566175.1 Vinca major
TTAATTTAGTATATTTATGATTTTTCTTTTCTTCTGTTCTAATTTTCTAGATTTTCCTTTTGAATATTATTCGAGATCTCACGTTGAAAATGTATTTTTTTGTAAAGTTTGATAACATTATAAATAAAAGGGTTGAACATATTTTTCAATTGAATGAATTGGTATGTTGACATTTAGCACATTAAATTCAGTGCCAAATTTAATTTGCTTTTCAAGATTTTCATTCCAATAGTCAATTTATTTTTATTTTTTTAAAAAAATAGTTTAAAGAACCATTTGATTTTCATATACTCTTAATTAAATAATAAAATAAAATCCCGTGTATAACACGCATTATTAGACTAGTATATATATTGTTAAAGAATGATAAAAAATATTTGTATTTTAAAATTATGTTTAAAATGTTTTAATACATTTTGGAGAAAAAAATATAATACAATTATAATGATTTTTTTATTATATTTATATTGTTACTTTTCTCCAATTATATAAAGCTGGCCAAAATGTTTGAGACGTACGGGAAAAATGGGCAGTTTTATAGGGTGCATACATTGAACCAAGACTTGAAGGGGCAAAAAAGGAAAAAGAAGAGAAATTTGTTATTATTGATAGAGTTATGGACAAATATACCCCTAAAGGGTGAAATTAGGGTGTATAAAAGTGGGGCTGCGAGGGAGAAAGGGAGGAAGTAATCCGTCTGTGTTATCAGGTACATCTTCCTCCTTCGCTCTCCCCAAAAGATTAGAAACCCAGATTTCTTTAAAGCAAAATTTCTCTGTATATGGAACAAAATCGAAAGAGAAATCAGAAAAATATAATCTTTTTTTCACTATGCAAAAATCTCACTCATAATATGTATATATACTCTCTGAAGCTCTATATGTGGCCCTTTTTCTTCTTTTTCTTATTACTACTCCAACCCCATCTTCGATGATTCTTCGCCCTTGCATCATTTTTCTGTTTTCGAGGTATCTTTTTTTTATTTTATTTTTTAGCTCAGTCTCTTTTATTTTAATTCGATTATTTATAGTTCTTGAGTGGATCATATTTATGGTATTAAATGAGGGTTCTTTATTATTTATTTATGCGAAAGATAGTAACTTTATGTTTCTGAAATGTTAAAATAGGTTCATTAAGGGGTGCTCTGTTAGTATCATGTAATGGGCTTTCAATTTTATTTTTTGTCTGATTGAATTGAATAGCATTGCTTTCAGGGTTCTTTAACTAATTAATGGTTTCTAGTTCTTGAGCGGATTTTATTACTAGTATTATCAGGATGGGGTTTTGTTCCTTATTTATGCTACCAACTTTGGAAAGTATCATGTAATGGGCTTTTATTTTTTATTTTCTCTGGTTGAATTGAATAGCATTGCTTTCATTGTTCTTTAACTAACTTTTTTCTAGTTCTTGAGGTAATCATATTACTAGTATTAAAAGGAGGGATATTTATTCTTTATTTATGTGAAAGATTCTTCCTTTTTGTTTCTGAAATTTTACTGTCAATTTGGATTGGCTTTTTGTTTGAGAAATTTTGTCTTGGGCATTGAAAAAATAAATTGTTTATGAGAGAATTGTGTTGGGGAATGTCCAAAAGTGGTTGCACAAAGGCTTAGATAGATTCGTTGTTCATTTTTGTTGAGGTTAATTGTCAGTCTTCCCTAATACTTTCATCTCTTAAAATGAATTAGCATATTACTAGTACTAACAGGAGCTTTTTTGTTCCTTATTTATGCTAAAGATTCTTCCTTTATGTTTCTGAATTAGATAGATTCTTTTGTTGAGGTTAATCGTCAGACTTCCCTAAGATTTTCATCTCTTAAGATGAATAACCTTGCTCTTGGGATGCGAATAGCCATAGAGTAGCCAGCAATAGCTTTTAGATTATGTTTTGCTTGAATTGTCAGCTACCTTGCTTACTATGTGGAACAACACCACACTCTTTATTATACATGCTTTTTCTTAAGTTACCACTTTATTATTTCTCTAATGTTGGTACTTAAAGCTTGCAGAAATTAGTCGTGAACTTGAATTTTGGACAACAAGACCTTGAAAAGTGGAGTAGTCATGGCGGATAACACTGAAATTGACGACCGAGTGGATCTCGATGATGACAATTATATTGAAGAAGATGATGAAGTTGAGGAACAGGTAGAGGATGAGGGAGATGGAGAAGGGGGTGAAGATAATGGCGAAGACCAACACGAGGAAATGAGACACGAGGACAGTGAGAAAGAGCAGTTATTGGAACCTGACAGAAGCGACAATGATGCCGAACTTGTAGAAAATGAAGAGGAGCCTAAAGTTTCCTTTAATACAGCAGAGAAAGAAAAGCATGCTGAGCTTCTTGCTCTTCCTCCTCATGGTTCTGAAGTTTTCATTGGTGGACTTCCCCGAGACATTTCTGAAGAGGATTTGAGGGATATATGTGAATCCATGGGCGAAATCTTTGAGGTCAGTTGTAACTTGGTTCCAAATTCGTCTTCTTACAAAATCCCCCCCCACCACCACACACACACACCAATCTCGTATTATATGGCACTAATACATGGAAAATTGGCAGGTAAGAGTCGTGAGAAACAGGGATACAGGTGAAAGTAAGGGTTTTGCTTTTGTAGCATTTTTAACGAAAGATGTCGCACAGAAGACCATTGAAGATTTACATAGCAAGGAATTCAAGGTAACTTTTGTAAGCTTTCTTAGTATCTTATAATTTTGGTAATTTTCTCTCTTTAACTTTGGCTTGAATAAGGTAATTCTAGTGCATTTGGGGATGTTCCATCTGTTCTCGTAACTTCTCTAGAATTGGCTGATGCAGGGTAGAACATTAAGATGTTCACTGTCAGAAACAAAATACAGATTGTTTATTGGTAACGTGCCGAAGCATTGGACCGATAATGAATTTAAGAAAGTAATTGATGTGACTGGGCCTGGAGCTGAAAACATAGAGCTCATTAAGGTGAAATTCACTTCGACTTGAATTCAGCATCACTTTTGCACCCGATGTCAATATGAATTTTCCCTTACTGCATACTCTGTTATTATACAGGAACCTCAAAACCCAAGCCGCAATCGTGGTTTTGCTTTTGTTGAATATTACAACAATGCCTGTGCCGACTATTCAAGGCAGAAAATGTCAGATGCTAATTTTAAGCTAGATGGTAACAATCCAACTGTCACCTGGGCCGACCCAAAGATTACACCAGATCATTCAGCTGCTGCTGCTCAGGTATTGTTTCAGTGCTTGGATTTGATAATGAGTTACAATATGTGAAGTTTCTATTGGTCATTTTACGTGCTTCTGTCCGTCCACTCAGACCTTTTACTGTGAACTTCACATTTTGACTACAGACTGGTAATGACAAGCGTATGAAATTTCATTCATGCATTTAATACACATTCTTGAGTACAGAAAAATGCTTTAATGGTAGAGTTGAAGATCCTATCTTCAGCTTACTTCCACATGTCAAGTTACTCGATCTTCAACTTCCGCATGTCAAGTTACCTTCTTTGGCCATTCTGCGATGAATCTTTTTTGTCATGAAAATGGCAATTCTTTCGAACAGCTTGAATATTTAGGTCATGGGGTAATTCGATGGCTTTAAATACAATATGTTTAATTCGATGGCTTTAACTACAATATGTTTAATTCGATGGAAATTCTTTCAGTATCTTGATTAGCTAAGAGCAATAGTTTTAAACCTAAATATATATTCTACCCTAGCCGAGTGAGCATTTTAGCAAGGTAGATGAATCACTATCTGGTAGTAAGCTAGAGCTGCTAGACCTTATTTGTGTGTTAGGATACACTTGGTTTGCTTTACGCATGTGTTTCTGGATTTTTTATCATACTGTAGAGCATGGAATATTTGTATCGGTAGTTGGTTCCTTGGCATTTTGCTCGAAGTACCATTTTGCTCTAACTTGCTTCTTCCATATATCTTTTGCGTTCCTTAAGAGAAGATATTTTGTCACGGAAATGAGAGATTTTATCAAGGAGACATAAGAAACCAAACTAAGCTGCATCCATCCTTTGTGTTGCGCATAGAATCTTGTTTTCCTCCATTTCTGATCCTCTTGCTCATATATCTTCAGATTCCTTATACTATTTCCCTCGAGTGAGCGGTTCCCATTTTTCTCTAGCTAATTAATAGCATTGGATGAGTACTTTCCATTAACATTAATCTGCACCGTGTCCTGCTTATGTAAGAAACAAAATTAAGGATGGAGTTTGTGATGATATTGATGTACTAGATAATTGGTTTGATTATGCTAATACCATTACTACATGGTATGGCCAATATTTGCATATGAACTTGCTGGCCTTTTCAGGTCAAGGCTCTTTACATCAAGAATATACCTGAGAATACCTCAACCGAACAGTTGAAGGAATTATTCCAGCGTCATGGGGAAGTAACAAAAGTTGTGATGCCACCAGCCAAAATTGGAGGCAAGCGTGACTTTGGATTTGTCCACTATGCAGAGAGGTCAAGTGCATTGAAGGCCGTTAAAGAGACAGAAAAATATGAAGTTAATGGTAATTCGGATTGTCTTTCACAGAGCATGCATTGGTGCAAATACATTCATAGATATGTATGTATATGCATACAACTCTACATAGCCATTTGCTGGTAAAATTACTTTGTGCTGTTGTGTGAGTTCTTGCGATGGCCTGAGGTTTTATTCATTTGTAGTTGAATATCATCTTGTAATCTTGGCGATTTCTACTTGGATATGTTGTTTATGTTATACATCTATACTCTCCCGTAAAAAGTTGCTTAAGACCAAAAGGCATTGGTGGCATTATGATTTGGACTCTCAGGTCCATGTTAACCATGTCAAATCAAGCTACTCTTCAGTTTTTAAATAACTTCCTTAGTCCTTTCTTTTAATATATTTTCTCAGTCAACTCCTACCCTAACCGTATAGACTTCCTTTTTATCCATATTTAATATGCCATAAACATTCCTCATCTTTTGTGGTTTTGTCAAACATGCAAAGTATTTTAAACTTATTAAGATCTAGTGCGATATTAGTGACTTACAGCGTTAATGACAGTATGGTGTTGTTTGTATTATCATGTTATTTAATAATGATAATCACCTAATCTATGAAGTGTGAAAGGCGATTCATTGTGTGCTCATGTCCTCCAGTAGTTTCGCTCCTTGGATTCATGTTGGTGTTGCCAATTATACTTGTTTCCATATGAACTACAGGTCAGGCGTTGGAAGTTGTTCTTGCAAAGCCGCAGACAGAAAAGAAGTTTGATGTGGCGGCTAATCCTACCAGTTCATCTCCACATCCTAATTTTATCCAGCCTTCTGGATATGGTGCTTTTCCTGTGGCTGCTCCCTATGGCCATCTGACGTCTGGGTATGCTGGAGCTGCTGCATTTCAGCAGGTAGTTAATGTTCGTTCAATAAATTCTGCATCTTTGACAAGCCTTTGAACAAAAGAGACTCACGTTGCATATTATTCTTAACAGCCTATGATATACGGAAGGGGACCAATGCCTACTGGGATGCAGATGGTACCAATGGTTTTGCCTGATGGTCGAATTGGCTACGTTCTGTAAGTTAGATTCTATTCTGGTTCCTTATTTTGTGAAAAATATAACTTTCATCGTTGCTGAATCTGAATATTGTGCAGTCAACAGCCAGGAGTGCAGATGCCAGCACCAGCAGTCCGGCCTAGAAGAAATGATCGCAGTAATAATGGAGGTGGTGGACCGCAAGGGCGAGGAGGAACTAGTGGCAGCAGCGATGATTCTGGTCGTAACAGACGATATCGGCCTTATTAGAAGCCCATCCTACTACTCTATAAAGAGTTTAATCGTGCTTTTCACCAGCCACTCTCCACCTCTCAGATCATTAGGAGAAAGAAGAAGAGTGATCGTTTCAAAACTAACTAATAGGGGCAACCTATTTATTAGGTGCTCTAACAATCCATTCCAGGTCATCAACCGCATCTGCAATAGCCGAGTTATTTATCATGTGTTCACTTTTCTCTACTAGTTTTCGGCCTATGCAGGGAGCCATGAATTCCGGATTTCTCATGCTTCGTGAGTTGACAACTAAAGACACGAGCCGTGCTTAAAATCTGTGTTTTCTTTGTTGTTGTTGAATACTTGGTCTAAAAAAAGTTTGCATTGCTTTTGTTGTGGACTTTATGAGAATTGGAGATTATTTATTTGATCACCGATTTTAAGTAAATGAATGAATTTGTAGTCCTTTTAGATAGTAGATAAACAGGCAACTCCTGCTGCTGGTCATTATACATATCCAAATAAGAACTTTTATAGACTGAAACGGGATCCCTCAAATTTATTCTTTAATTCGAATAAAGAAACTATTTTAATAGGAGACAATTAAACATACGCTATGTAAAAATGATTTGAAAAATGATTAAATTCAGCAACACAAAGCAAGTCAAAAATTGAGAAGGCGTTTAGTTTGGCGAATTTATCGTTCTGTGACCAACCGGACATTTTGCAAGTCATAGCAGAACAGTATTTATTATGAATTTATATAATAAAAAGAAACGGAAAATTTGACCTTCGATTGCATTTGCCCCACCATGCTAAGGCGTTACCTACACCCACCGCCCGTTTTAAAAGCCTCCACTTGGACTTTGCCTACCGTCTGATGTTCCCATCCCATGCACACAGGGAGACCTAACTTCTCTCTTCTCTCCCTCACAACGCCACGTGGGTCCCTTGATTTGGAATCACGCGTGAATTCCGTTTTGGCCAAGGGAAGGATGGAAAGAAAGAAATTTATACGAATTCAGTGCGGAATATGTGTTTTTAATTTAAAAAATATTTAATCGACCGTTGACAATTTATCTAAAATTAAGAATGACAATTATTCCGTATAGTTATGAATAATAGTGTGTATGCAAAATAAATATTTATTAGATTAACTTATTCAATTGATAAGATATCTTCTTCACTTGAAAGTAAAATACATATTTCGCATTGAATCCAAAATAGAAAAAGAGATAAAAAAAATTAACATAGATCATTGTCTAATAAATTATGTGGTTCAAATTTATTCACATAAAAAAAAACTTTCTTTTTTATTATATGAATGAATTAAGATCCTATAATCCAATGTACCATTATTTATACTAGAATTAACCAAAAGAGATGGGTTTGGGTTGGAGTCCTACGATTGGGTTATTATTACTTGAACGAAATCTCATGTTCTCACATGTCCACTTGTTCAATTAACCCCACCACCCCCATGCATGTTTGGTTCATATCAATCACATTAGTGTCTAATTCCAACTAATACCATGTGCTTTTATTTAGATTAGTTTTACGTTATTAAAATTCAACGTAAAACTTTTACTCCATCAAAATCAAACAAAGTTGAGTTTGATCATGCAAAATTCAGATATAAAAACTTACTATCAGCATTTTATTTGGTCAAAGTAATTTAATAATTCTTAGGTGTGTAGGTAAAGTATTAAGTGCTGAGTAATTGAATTTCCCTACAGATAGCTGGTACTACTTTCTTCCCTATGGTAGTTGAGCTATCTCAGCTTTCTTGAAACCCACCCACCCACTCACTTCCCCATTAAATGGACACCACTACTCCAGCTTTCTTCCAGCAAATCTTCTTAATTATCTCTTCCTCTACAAGCCCAAACAAAACAAAAAAAAACTCCTCTCCCTTTCTCCCTTTCTCCAATTCCTCAAGTCTCAACCAAACCCATCTAAACTCTTCCCATCAACCATTATATTTCTTGTTTAAGAACCACATTACACTCGCCCCCAATTTGCCATCTATCCCAAAATAGAAACAGGGAAAGTATTGTATCGGAGAAACGACATGGGCAGAACCCACGGTGATAGCATAGAGATGGACAAGGAGAGACTAACGGCTGAGATGGCATTCAAGGACTCATCTTCTGTGGTCATCAAAATCCGTCGACGTTTGCCTGATTTTCTACAGTCGGTGAAGCTTAAATACGTTAAACTAGGATTAGGGTACGGTTATTCATGTAACCCTGCTACCTTAATCCTTTTCCTAGTCATCTTACCTTTGTCCGTTGCCACTTTGTTTCAACTCACTGGTCTAAGTCTCGACCATTTCTCTCCTAGTACTTGGAAAAGCGTTGGAACCAGACCCCTCGAGTTCGATAGCATTCCATTCCTTTTAAGTTCGGTTGTGTTGGTGTTCTTGTTAGGCACATACTGGGCCACCAGGCCTAGGCCTATATATCTTGTAGATTTCGCTTGTTACAAACCTGAAGACGAAAGAAAAATGTCCGTTGATTCTTTCCTTAAAATGACCGAAAACAACGGTGCATTCGGGGAAGAAGCTGTCCAATTTCAACAAAAAATATCAGTCCGATCTGGACTGGGAGATGAAACTTATTTCCCTAGAGGGATTACGTCCAACCCCCCCAATTTGTGCATGAAGGAAGCCCGGTCTGAAGCCGAGGCCGTCATGTTCGGGGCTCTAGACTCCCTTTTTACCAAAACGGGAGTCCAACCCAAAGACATTGGAATTCTTATTGTGAATTGCAGTTTGTTCAATCCGACCCCTTCTCTTTCTTCAGTGATCGTCAATCATTATAAGCTGAGGACTAATATAAAGAGCTATAATCTGGGCGGTATGGGTTGCAGTGCTGGACTCATTAGCATTGACCTGGCCAAACACTTACTACAGGCCAACCCAAACACACACGCGGTTGTGGTGAGTATGGAAAACATAACGCTCAATTGGTATTTTGGGAACGATCGTTCTATGCTATTGGCCAATTGTATATTCCGCATGGGTGGCGCAGCTATGCTTCTTTCCAACAAACCTAAAGACAGGTCCCGGTCAAAGTATCAACTAGTCCACACTGTCCGCACCCATAAAGGTGCAGACGATAACAGTTACAACTGCGTCTACCAAAAGGAAGACGCTAAGGGCACTGTTGGCGTTTCACTGGCACGTGAATTGATGGCTGTAGCTGGAGACGCATTGAAAACTAATATAACCACATTGGGGCCTTTGGTATTGCCATTTTCGGAGCAGTTTATGTTTTTCGTTACTTTGATAAGGAAGAAGGTATTAAAGGCGAAAGTGAAGCCGTATATTCCGGATTTCAAGCTTGCGTTCGAGCATTTTTGCATACATGCAGGAGGAAGGGCGGTTTTGGACGAGGTGCAGAATAATTTGAATCTCGGGGATTGGCAAATGGAGCCATCACGTATGACACTACACCGTTTTGGTAACACTTCGAGTAGTTCATTGTGGTACGAATTGGCTTATACGGAGGCGAAAGGCCGGGTTTCGAAAGGGGATAGGGTATGGCAAATTGCATTTGGGTCTGGGTTCAAGTGCAACAGTGCGGTTTGGAGAGCACTTAGGCCGATCTCTACCCAGGAGTTTAAGGGTAACCCTTGGGCTGATTGTATCGACCGTTACCCGGTTAAGGTTCCTGTAGCAATTTCATTGAGCAACCAATAGTAGCTAATGGATGCTTCAAGACACTTTTATTACAGCAATTACTATTATTATTTCCGACTGTAACGGATGGAGTAATACAAGCATTTATTTTAATTTTCTTCAAATTTTCACTTGTACGGAAACTGCAATGGATCATTGATTGTCCTATACAATGAAATTATTAATTGATAGTTACTAAAATAAAAAATAAAACCTGGTTAATAAAATAATGACCATCCGAAAATAGTTTAAGGAGAATTCGACTACTTTTTAGATTTCATATGAAAATAGTTTATTAGTGTGGTACAATTTGAATCAATATGGAATAAAATTATGTATGCTACCTTGGCTTATCAAATATGGAAGTCTTTCTCTAATACTACACTTTATCCTTTATAAATATGGAGTATTTAGATAACCTTGAGTCTAATAGGTTTGAATTGGAGTTATAAACATAGAATGAGTCGTTAGTTTGGTATAGGTCGCTCAGCTATAATCATTAATATGATTTCTTCATTTCTTTTGGTCTTTCATCGAAACTAGAAAGGTCACCCAACTTCATTTATTCAAACGTTCATTTCCGTTTCTTCCTTAGTCTTCTACTAATTATAAAATAAATAAATAAATAAAATGCTCATTAAAGTAACATTCAATTTAATTTGGGATAAAAAGAGTAGTAACACGTAAAATAGAAGATATGGCCTGGGAAAATCAAAGCCCAGTGTGTGATATTCATCAATGCATATGCTTAGGTAGCTCTCCTTCACTTTTTGGTATTCAAAGACTTGCTGGGAGTCAACACGGGTTTGGCCCAGTGGGGCAGCCTCTGGCTTGGGATCGGAAGGTCTCAAATTCGACACATTCTCCTCGCAATGGGGCAAATAATATTTCTCCTCCTCTGGTGAGGCGTCCTCCTCCTCCTCTGGTGAGGCAATACTCTCCCCA
>JAOWBF010000039.1:140229-152970 GCA_028566175.1 Vinca major
CTGTTAAGCTGCTTTGTTGCTTGACTGAAGATTGTGATGAAGCCACTATTCATCAGCACTTGGAACAGAAAACAATTGAAACATTACTCAAAATTATAAAAGATTCTGAAGACGAAGCAGAGGTTATTTCTGCGTTGGGTATTATCTCTTACCTTCCTCTTTCTACACAATTCTCTCAGTGGCTGTTGGATGGAGGTGGTCTTCCAATCATTTCCAGTTTTCTTTCCGATGGGAAACAGACTGGTCACCATAAAAATCAGTTAATAGAGAATGCTGTTGGAGCCTTGAGTCATTTCACGGTTCCAACAAATATTCAGTCACAGAAGAAAGCAGCCGAAGCTGGCATCATTCCGGTGTTGGTACAATTGCTGGAAACCGGAACTAGCCTGACAAAAAAACGAGCTGCTATTTGTGTTGCTCAGTTTTCCGAGAGTTCTTGCGATCTGAGTAGGATAATTCCGAAGCGTCAGAGTTTCTGGTGCTTCTCAGCTTTGCCAGATGCAGGGTGCCGTGTTCATCAGGGCATCTGCACGGTTGAGTCCTCATTTTGCCTTGTGGAGGCCGATGCAGTAGGTCCTCTGGTGAGAGTTCTCGAGGAGACAGATTCCGAAGCATGTGAAGCTTCTTTCGATGCTCTGTCGACTTTGATTAAAGGCGAAAGACTGCAAAATGGCTGTAAGTTGCTCGCAGAAGCTAATGCCATACCCTCTATGATAAGACTGCTGAGCAGTTCTTCCCCAAGACTGCTGGAAAAGGTTCTGCGTTCTTTGGAAAGAATGTTTCGTCTGTTGGAGTTCAAACAGCAGTATGGACCCAAAGTGCAGATGCCTTTGGTTGATTTGACTCAAAGAGGAAACAGCCAAATAAAGTCTTTGGCAGCAAAGATATTAGCTCAGTTGAACGTTCTTCACGAGCAGTCCTCTTACTTCTAGGAAAATCTATAGACTATTTTATTTTCTTGGTCATTCCTTCGGAAGGGCTCTGTGTTTCTTGAATTCCTCAGGAACTATCCCGGTAACTTCTGATTTGCGATATTGAAGCTCGTGCTTTGCTTTTCGCTACAAAGAAGAAGCACAAATGCCATTGATGAGGAGTGACCTGACTTAATTCCTTTTCAAGCTGCCATGGTTGTCATTCTGTAGCTTGGATCAGCAGAAGAAATCCTGCTTGCTTAGTCTGTGAAAGAAAATGGCTAGTAATTTTTTTCTAGTTCTGTTGTATGTAATTATTTTTTGTTTTCCATCACATATATCTCCACGCGTAATTCTTTCTTTAACCGACTTCAATTACTTGATATTATCAGATTGGATTTGCATGTTTCATGTTATTTTATGACTCAACGGGTTCGACATCCTGTTGATATATTTATGTTTTTATTTCATTGGAAATTGGACAAGGGTTGATGTTGATCTGGTTTATTTGGTGGAGAAGTTTTATCTTGGTAGGTAAATAAGTTTAAAACTTCATTCAAGTAAATGAATACAATACACATATGAGAGAGAATTGACTTTTTGAACTATGTGTATTGTATTAATTAGTGTAGCATTTTTGGTGTAGTATTTTTTTTACTGAAGACTAATGAAGAAAGCAAGAATAGAACCCCCAAAGCTCGGACAAGTGGTAACAACTCGCAAATGTCACACCAATAACTAAAGTTCAAATCTATAATAATGGGATTAGTTTAGAGTTTAGTCGTACCTTTGAGTAAGAGTCAAATTCTGTAATTACTTTGTTGGTTGAGTTCAGATTAGTCTCACCGCTTGTCCCACTAACACGTAAGAAAAAAAGAAGGCAAGAATAGAATTTCATACTCCTACACAAAAAAGCAATACTCACGCCCACAGGACCCCACATCCCGATCAATAGAATTCCATGCTCATTCCATGGAAAATGGATAACTGAGGACATAAAGAATCGAATTTATACTTTGGGACCCTACAAACCGGTCAAAATATTGATTAAAAGGACGGGATATATTGAAATTTCTGCGTTATATATTGAACTAGGAGCTACTTGCCTGGTGAAGCAAGACAGGCCTGCTTTGTGATCTTCATAATGATAACTAAATAAAATTAAAATAGCTGTTTTCCCATTAAAAAAAAAAAAAAGTCGTGATGTGCCTTCTCTTTTTCTTTTTTAATGATTTTTATTAATCATTAAAAAAAATGACTTGTTGCTGCTAGTTAAGGAAGTTTCCTGGAAATTCGGTTGTAAAAATAAAGACAAAGCATAAAGGACAATTCAAAATGTCACAGCTAGCAGAAAGTCAAATTGACTTTACTCAACTTTATTATTAATAATAATTTAAGTATTAAATTCCTTTTCCTAAAAAGTATATTATTTATAAATGTATTTGGATTATGTTTTGTTGAAGAGTTTTTATTTTAGAAAACGTAAACGTTAAGAAAAAACGTGAGACTCATTTTAAAATTTTCCAATTTAAAAAGTGGAAACTAAATTTATTGGTCGAAACTTCGAAAGAAATATAGATATTAATTGAACGACTGTAATTTGATTACATTTTTATTATCCCAAAATAAGTATTCGCTTTTCATTTTACTAGTTTATTTCAAAATTAATAATAATAATAATAAAAAGATGAACACTTGACAAAGAGACAAATGAAAAGAGGATTTCCATTGAATAGTAATAAAGTCTTGTAATGCTACTGATAAATTCAACATGATACATATCTTACGATTTAATTCATTTACTAACTCTAAAGATTGAAAAATGAAAATCATTAAACGCAATTGTATTAAACACAATTCCCTCCAAGTCAAACAAACACAAAAAGAGAATTCTTGTGGGGCATGATAGTAATTTTCAGATTTCCTGCGACCTTTTGAAATTTAAATTTTTTTAAAAAAACCCTCTCATTGTAGTAATTCCAAAAAGGAAGAAGAAGAGAAAATTCAGAAGCAGCCACTACTTTGAAAGGTCTCCATCTTCCCTCAATATATTATTATTCATTTTGAAAAGCAAAAACCTTTGCAACCAAGAATATTCTGTGACTCATAATAGTTGCTTTGTCTGAAAGCCATATACTTTTATTTTTTATTTTTTTAAGGTTCATTTCATCATACAATATAAATTCTTCCTCAATATTACTTCCTTAACTTGCTGATTATCAGTTTCTCTCTGGGTTTTGCATGTAACTGCCAAAGCTTGAATCTTTTTCACAATTGGTAAGAATTATGATCATAAATTCTATGTTCCATGCAAAAATCTTGCTGGGCTCTTCTTTTTCATATTCTTGATAAAGTCCAGAAATTTACTTAATTGTCTGTGCTGGGATTCTTGGTTTAGTTAAGGTAGTACTAGTAAGGGAACAGGCAGTTGGATATTTATTATTACCAGAGTTTGTTGGGTTGGTATAGAATGATCATAAAGTTCTTACTTGATGGAGATGTTGTTCTTGAAATATTTAATTATTTTTCAGTTATTGCCTAGGACACTGAGAAATTTTACTAATCTTATCTTTTTAATCTAGTAGTATTTGTTTTTATTTTCTTTAGTACTACCAAGGAAGTGCTACTGGTAAGACAGTAAGAATATCCCTCTTTTGTTTACTTGCTCTGCCCTCATTTTGAATTACTGATTGGAATTCTTGTTTTGGTTGCTGAAATTGTTACTTCCTTTGAATTGTGTGTAGGGACTTCAAATGAATCTTATCAAATTGTTTTAAAATACGAGTTGGAATAGTATAATTCAAACTTATGATGGAGGACTCTCTTGATGAAAAACCGTTCCCGGCATGGTCATGGTCTGTTGAAGAATGTTTAAAAGAGTATTTAGTAAAAATCGATAAGGGTCTAAGTAGTTACGAGGTTGAGAAGCGGCGGGAGAAATATGGTTGGAATGAGCTCCAGAAGGAGAAAGGGAAGCCCCTATGGCGGCTCATTCTTGAACAATTTGATGATACACTGGTGAAGATTTTACTCATCGCAGCCTTCATTTCGTTTAGTTTAGCTTATATACATGGAAAGGAAACTGGAGAATCGGGGTTGGAAGGGTATGTAGAACCGCTTGTTATCATCTTGATACTAGTTCTTAATGCAATTGTTGGGGTCTGGCAAGAGAATAATGCGGAAAAGGCTCTTGAAGCACTCAAGGAGATGCAATGTGACTCCTGCAAAGTCATGAGAGATGGATATTTAGTTCCTGATTTGCCGGCGAAAGAGTTAGTGCCAGGGGACATCGTGGTACTTCGTGTTGGTGATAAAGTGCCCGCTGACATGAGAGTTGCGGTTCTCAAAACCTCGACATTGAGAGTTGAACAGAGCTCATTAACCGGGGAAGCGATGCCCGTCTTAAAAGGCACCAACCCAATATTTTTAGATGACTGTGAACTGCAGGCAAAAGAAAATATGGTCTTTGCAGGAACGACAGTGGCCAATGGTAATTGCATTTGTATTGTAATAACAACTGGTATGCAGACTGAGATTGGCCAGATACAGACACAGATACACGAGGCCTCCTTGGAAGAAAGCGATACTCCTTTGAAGAAGAAGCTCGATGAATTTGGTAATAGGCTTACTAGTGCAATTGGCGTTGTATGCCTTGTTGTTTGGGTTATTAACTACAAGTACTTTCTCTCTTGGGAAATTGTCGATGGATGGCCGACAAATTTCAAGTTTTCTTTTGAGAGATGCACGTACTACTTCAAAATTGCCGTCGCCCTTGCAGTTGCAGCTATCCCAGAAGGTCTTCCAGCAGTAATCACAACTTGTCTAGCTCTCGGGACAAGAAAAATGGCACAGAAGAATGCAATAGTGAGGAAGCTTCCAAGTGTGGAGACTTTAGGGTGCACTACTGTCATTTGTTCGGACAAAACTGGGACCTTGACAACAAATCAGATGTCCGTGACGGGGTTCTTCACTTTGGGAGGAAAAACTACAGCTTCTCGAGTTTTTTGTGTTGAAGGTACAACTTATGATCCTAAAGATGGAGGAATTGTGGACTGGAATTGTTACAATATGGATGCTAACCTGGAAGCCATGGCGGAAATATGTGCTTTGTGCAATGATGCTGGAATATTTTGTGATGGCCGTCTATTCAGAGCAACAGGACTGCCCACCGAGGCAGCTCTTAAGGTTTTGGTTGAAAAGATGGGAGTTCCAGATGCTAAGGCAAGGAGCAAAATACGTGATGCAGAGCTTGCTGCAAATTATTTGATTGATCGCAACACAGTTAAATTAGGTTAGCAAAAACTGGCATTGAGCTCCTTACTGTTATTACTATTTATGATTAACATATCTGTGATGTACAGGCTGCTGTGAGTGGTGGACAAGAAGATCAAAGAGGGTTGCCACTCTGGAATTTGATCGTGTTCGCAAATCAATGAGTGTTATTGCACGGGAGCCAACTGGACAGAATCGACTTCTTGTCAAGGTAAATTATTTTTTGTCTGGTGCATTTTTTCTAAGTAGTGACATATACAGAAGAGTTGCACCAGAGAGAGGCTGAAGTTTATGAAAAGCTTTGGTATGCTAGTTTTAACAGTGTCCTAGGTGCTTTATTAGGATTAACACTATTTGTTCCACGTTTACAACACAGTTGATTGTAGGTTTTCATCTTTGTTGCTCATTCATGACTTTGTGCATGCCCTCGTGATGCTGTAGTTCTTGTATATTTAACCTAAAATTAATGATGAAGGGTGCCGTTGAGAGTGTGCTGGAGCGTAGTATGTACGTGCAACTAGCAGATGGATCAACTGTCCCAATTGATGAGCCATGCCGACAACTATTGCTGCAGAGACACTCAGAAATGAGTTCCAAAGGATTGCGATGCTTGGGATTGGCATATAAGGATGATCTAGGGGAGCTTTCAGATTACTATTCTGATAGCCATCCTGCACATAAGAAGTTGCTTGATCCTTCCAGCTATTCCTCGATAGAAAGTAATCTTGTTCTTGTTGGGGTAGTTGGTTTACGGGTGAGCAGCCCTATTATATTGTTTTGTTCTTTATCTTGGTCCATTCTTGGACAGCCTTAGAATTTTCTGTAGCATTGTTACTGAAAGTAAAAGTGAATTAACAGGACCCTCCACGCGAGGAAGTTCATCGATCAATTGCAGACTGTAGAGGAGCTGGGATCAAAGTGATGGTGATAACCGGAGATAATAAGTCCACAGCTGAGGCTATCTGCCGTGAAATTCAACTATTCTCCGAGGGTGAGGATCTTGGACAGAAAAGTTTTACTGGCAAAGAATTCATGGCATTTTCTTCTTCAAAACAAATAGATATATTATCGAAACCTGGCGGGATGGTTTTCTCCCGAGCTGAGCCTAGGCACAAGCAAGAAATCGTAAGGATGCTAAAGGATATGGATGAGGTGGTTGCAATGACTGGAGACGGTGTCAACGATGCCCCTGCACTGAAACTTGCTGATATTGGGATCGCCATGGGCATAACTGGAACTGAGGTCAGAGATTTGAGATTTCTAGGCCAAAGTTGCTTCATTTCTCTCTCTTTTTTTTTGGAATTTAAACTAAGATAATTTTCATTAGGTTGCGAAAGAAGCATCAGATATGGTTCTTGCAGATGATAATTTTAGTACAATAGTTTCTGCTGTTGCAGAGGGTCGTTCAATTTACAACAATATGAAAGCTTTTATCAGGTAGGTGATCCAGTGTATAAATCATTATTCAGTTGAATAGCAGATATGAAACTTATATTGTTTTCCACGTGCAGATACATGATATCATCTAATGTTGGGGAGGTCATATCAATCTTCTTAACTGCTGCTATTGGGATTCCAGAATGTATGATACCTGTGCAGCTTCTGTGGGTAAACTTGGTCACGGACGGCCCACCTGCTACGGCTCTTGGATTTAACCCTGCTGATATTGACATAATGCAGAAGCCTCCGAGAAAGACTAATGACGCTCTGATAAACTCTTGGGTTTTCTTCCGTTATATGGTTAGTATTGATTAGTATTTTAAATTTCGTTTTCAATCAGAAGGTGAAGATAATAGTTTTGTCCCTCAATTGCCTACTTGTACCCCCTAGTGTATAATCTATTTCTACTTGGATGCAAATTTATGATGCCAGTAACTATCATTTTTATGAAGAAAAGTGATCGTCGTTTAGCTGTTACTAATTAGTTTCTGATGATAACGATAGGTGATTGGTTCGTATGTTGGAATTGCTACGGTTGGCATTTTCATCTTGTGGTACACACAGGCTTCCTTTTTGGGTATTAACCTCATAAGTGATGGTCACACACTCGTTGAATTCTCTCAGCTGCGCAACTGGGGAGAGTGCTCATCATGGTCAAATTTTACTGCGACTCCATTTACTGTCTATGGAGGCCGTGTAGTAACCTTTTCAAATCCTTGCGACTACTTTTCTGCTGGCAAAGTGAAGGCAATGACCTTGTCCCTTTCTGTTCTGGTTGCGATTGAGATGTTTAATTCCCTCAATGCTCTCTCGGAAGACAATAGTTTGATTACGATGCCTCCATGGAGGAATCCTTGGCTTCTTGTTGCAATGTCAGTCTCATTCGGCCTACATTGCCTGATTCTTTACGTGCCTCTCCTGGCGGATGTGTTTGCTATCGTTCCTTTGAGCTTAAACGAATGGCTTCTTGTTCTCTTGGTTTCAGCTCCAGTTATTCTCATTGATGAAGTCCTCAAATTTGTGGGAAGGAGAAGAAGATGGAGAAGAAAACTAAAGACGGCATAGTACACTAATTCCTTTGCACTAATATAATCATCAAAATGTATTTTTCAGAAATGATATTATTGTTACGATAAAAAATACAGGAAAAATGAATGTTGGATCTTAGTTTACAAGGATGTTGAATCTGTAATGTTCATTAAAAAAATCGAAATCATCAGCATCCATTGTATGACCATGAAGCTTCATTTGTAGATGGACATCATCCAATATTTCATGTATTTCATCAGATTTTGGATGAGCTTTATCATCCACAATGAATTTATGGATTTGGCCTCCTTTCTCAATGAAGCTATACCCTGCTGCCTTTTGTATTTGAAAGCCTCTCATAAGTTTCCTCATCTTTGCAACGCCTTCCCATCGCCCGGCTGCTGCATAAATATTGGAAAGAATAACATAATTTCCAGCATTCCATGGCTCCAAATCGAAGAGAGACTCGGCTGCTTTCTCAGCCAACTCAACATTGCCAAAGAAGCTACAAGCACCCAACATTGTTCCCCAAACAACAGAATCAGGCCTCATAGGCATACTTTTTACAAGGTTGTAAGCTTCTCTTAGTTCTCCTGCACGACCTAAAAGATCAACCATACATCCGTAATGTTCAAGTTTCGGGGAAAGAGAAAACTGTTGCTCCATTGAATTGAAGAGTTCTCGGCCTTTTGCAACCATTCCTCCATGAGTGCAGGCCAATATTACACCAACGAATGTGACATCATCTGGTGCGTTACCTTCCTCCAGCATTTGGCTGAAAAGGTCCAGGGCCTGATTGCATTTTCCATGAGCAGCAAGTCCCATGATTATGGTATTCCAAGAGCACAAGTTTCTCCTCCTACCGATCTCATCAAATACTAACATTGCAGCATCTATTCTACCACACCGAGCATACATTTCCATTATGGCATTGCACACAAATATGTTCTCAAAGTATCCATTGGACCTTGCAATCACTTCAATCTTCTTCCCAAATTCCAATGCTCCAATGTTCGCGCAAGCTGGAAGAACACAAGCTACAGTCACTTCATTAGGCCTCTCTCCAGTTTTCTCCATTTCCAATGCATCGCCATACTTGCCATTGTGGGAATATCCCGATATCATCGTAGTCCAAGTAACCACATTCTTCACATGCATCTTTGTAAACAACCTTAAAGCTTCCTCCATATCTCCATTCTTGGCATACCCAGCAATCAAAGAATTCCAAGTAGGCACATTCTTTATATTCACCCCATCAAACAACTTCCGCGAGAAATGCATCAAGCCCATCTTAGCATACATGTCGATTAACGCAGTAACAGCGTAAACATCCAAACCAAAACCCCACTTAACAAAATGAGCATGGAGGATTTGTCCGTGGATGCGATCAGAGAGGTCGTTGGTGGCGCAAGCAGCAAAGAGGAAAGTGAAGGAATGTGGGTTGGGAAAGAGGCCTTTGTGCAGCATTTGTAAGTAGAGAGAAAGGCACATTGTACGTTGAGTGCCATGAGAAGAGTAAGCTTGGATGAGCTTGTTGTAAAGGAATGTAGTTGGGTGAGGAATATTATCAAACAGTTTGTGGGCGTAAGAAATATCTGGGATTTCTATTAGTTTGGTGATTAAGAATTTGGTGAAGTCTGTTCCGTTTCGAAGAGTGTTTGCGTGGATTTGCTTCAAGTGGTTCATAAGAAAATTGCAACTCTGTCTATTCTATTTGGATATCTAGCTATTTGGCTCTCTTCCCATCCTTATGGGAAATTTGACAGATAATTAAGTCCGTGTCTGATGAGATTTCAATAGGAATTAAGAATCTCTATTTTTTTTTTGATAAAAAAAAAGTTCGTTCGACTCCGATCACCAACACGGGTCAGGGCAGGCCCTAGGTACCATAGGTCACTTACAAGGTACTTATAAATCATCCACCAACACAGTCCTCACGTCGGCAGTAGAAATAGAACACTTAACATTTGTGAGGACGTGTCAAATTTTTACCAAGTAAATCAACTTGTGTCGGCAATTAAGAATCTCTATTATTGCTAATATTTCAAGTCATGGCTTTTCACGTATTAAGAAATAAGAAATGTTTTGAGTTGTTATCCTAGAGGAACATGTTCTACCATTATCGGTCTGAATCCCATTGATATGGAAAAAAGTCACAATCATCTGTCTGGCGACCTAGTAGAAGTACATTTAGGACTGATATCAGTGTCTGACTTATTGGTTTCTATGAGATTAATCCCCACTTACTAACTAATTTGCATGTTAGTTTGTAAGTTGACGTGGACATAATATAAATATTGTCTTGAATTTTATTTTTTATTTAGTTAAAATGTTTCTCTTACAAATAACTGAAATAAGAGAAAACAGCTACATACATCTCTTTATTATTTTGATTTAGTTTCGATAGTCCTATCATAAGTTTTTCAACCTAAAAAATCCTCATAAAATTTATATTTAGCCTTAAAAATTCTAGCCACAATAATTGCGGTGATTTCCGGCTGAATGGACAAACGCGATAAACGAGGGCAAATTCGTCTTTTTAAAGAGACCAGCTCCAATACCCAACTCCCAAACCCGATTTAAACGGGGACGCTTATTCAATTCCACGCTCCACCTTCTCAAATCCACCTCCGCCCAGTTCGCCGCCCGCTTCCACCGCCACCACCACCAAAAATCCCACTCCGGCAAGTCTCTCGTCCACTTAATCCTAGGAGCGATTACACTCTCTCATTCACTCTCAGTTCCCAAACAATTTCTCTATATATGGACACCATAAGTGACGTCGTTTGGCTCCCCTGCCACCCTTTTAGTTGTATTCTCTGTGAAGGCAAATATAATCCGGCGACCATACCTTATTCGATCCGAGGTGCATTTTCTTACACTACGATGTTAAGAAATCTGAAGTATCCATACGTTTACTGTGTGGGATTAGAAGGGGTATCTATCAGAGACCATACCTTATACTGATGCCACGTAGGAATTACTTTTATAGGTGGTCCGGCGGGGTTATTGGGGAATTATTAACAGCATGGTTTTGAGGTGGTTTATGATTTGGAAGAAGGGAGAGTTGGTTTTGCAAGGAGAAAATTCTTTGTGGGAGAGCTTGAACTAGCCTTGAGCTTTTGGCTGGCTTGCCTGCTCCGCCATGGCCTGCTGAGAACGGAAATGGAGTAGTGAAGCTTATGAGTCGATACAGTGGTAAGTTTCTCCTGGCTTCTTCTGTGGATTCGTAAAAGAAGGAATTAGATTTGGGAAATTTTGGGTTTATGGAAGAATCTTTGGGTGGGGAGGAGAGAAATGGAGTGTGGATGGTCTTCCGGTGAGAGGAATGAAGAGAAAATGAAGTCTCTCAATTTGGGGATTTAATCCCAAATTGAATCGGGTATGGGAGTGTGCCGGGTATAAAAGACGCATTTGCCTAATTAAAAGCCATGTGCAATGTACGTGTGTCCATTCAGTCAGAAACCACTGCAATTGTGATGGCTAGAATTCTTAAGGCTAAACGTAAATTTTATAAAGATTCTTTAGCTGAAAAACTTATGATATTGCTATCGAGACTAAACCAAAATAATGGAGAAATGTATGGGCTGTTTTCCTTACAAATAAGTTTGATTAGTCTTTAGACGATTTGTAGAGTGAGTCCTAATAAATCTCACAATTCATAAGAACACCAAACACCTCACATGATATAAAGAAAAAAAAAGTAAAAAAGAAAGACATTTCGAAACTTTTTTTTTTACGAAAATGATTAATGTCTAAAACCAATTATCTAAAATTGACTAAAAAATAAATTAAACATTATTCACCCTTATTGACATAAAAAAACATTAATTAGTAATTTATAAATTTGTCCCAAATTTACCAATTTAGTCAATTAGTTTTGGCAAATTTGCAAATTTGTTCACATAACATTTTACGACTTGTAACTTAGGTCCTTTTTTTTTTTTTTTTTTTTACATTATTAATCATTTTACGATTTGTAATTTAGGTCTTTTTGTCATTTTTTCTACTAGTCAATGGTTAGACAACTTTTGTGTTAGGAGACTCTCGTATATTTTCCGACAAGAAAATATTTTTTCGTCAGCAATTGGGATCACATAGAAAGGCGTCGCAAAGGGAAGCGATTGATGCAATTAGTTTTTTCAATGGATTTTTTCTAATTACGAGTTTTTTTTCGACGTGAAAAATTAGCAAAAAATGACTAATGTTTGCATCACTTTTAATTTTTGACGCAATAACCTATACAAAAACATATTATGCGGCATCTTATATACTGTTAAAAATAGTTTTCATGTCCCAAATATTATAATAAAATTATATTTATTTATTTTGTTTGCAATAGCAAAATCGGTCGAAATAATATTTATCTCGATGCCATAACAAAATTGAAATTATTTTTTAAACTGTTGAAATAAAATATTCTCGTCGCAAAAAAGAATAAAATTTATTTTTCTTATCCACAAAAAATAATTAAAAATAATATTTAACGACACAATATATAATATCAATATTATTTTTTTTTATTGATATCAATATAAGGTATATTGGCCTATTAGTTCTATTCTGAAAATTTTAGTCTCGATCTCATTCTAATCTTCCTTAAACAAAATCAATCTTTCGTTTGAGAGTTTCATACTCATCTAAAAATAATATAGGGATAAGGTTGATTTCCCAAGCCAAACCAAACATACACAAAAACCCCATTCAAGTACGCACTAAATACTACCTCCGTTCTTAATTAATTGATACATTTCACTTATTTGGATGTTCTAAATTGATTGATACATTCAAAATTTAATAAACATTTGGCATGTTTTTTCCAATTTTACACTTAATCAACTTTACTTTATACTTTAGTGTTTCACACTTACTCATGTTCATCAAATTATATTTTAATTAGGAATAATTTAGATTTTTCTTTATAATTATTGATTTTTAATTATTTCATTGGTTTATGTGAAATGTATCAATAATTAATTAGGAACGGAGGTAGTAGTGAATATCGTATATGCATAAAGTAACAAAGTACACTATTCGTGGCACGTTTATATTTTAGAATTTAATTTGGTAGGTTGTATGGTGTATAAAT
>JAOWBF010000039.1:295767-306020 GCA_028566175.1 Vinca major
ACTAAATTCAAAACATCACTTTAGAATTGTTGGGTGTTGCAACCTCATTAATTTCTCTCCACTTTAATTTATACTCCCTCCATTTTATTTATCTGTACCTTTAAAACAATATACTCGAATTAAGAAAATAATTGGGATACATTAATTTAAATATAGATAGACATTTTTAACTTTCAAATAATACATTTATGTTGGGACAATTCAAATTATTTGTTGATTGAATTAATTAAAGATAAGGTACGTTTGGAAAAAATACATTTAATTCTCCATTGATTTCATAAAGTGACAGATAATTAAAAAATTGATAAAGTATGTCTATGCGACAGATAATTGGGAACGAAGGGAGTATGTTTATAGATTTTTTTAGTAATGCCTAGGACCTTTAGTACATGTTATACTTTGTTATTTCGAAGAATGTTATTCGAATAGTGTATTTTGTGTTTGGAAACCAAATAAGTGATTTGATAGTAAACTCTTTAATTTATAAATTACTATTCTAATTGTCCTTAATTGTATGAAATGATATATGCTAGAAACAAAATTAGTATGATGTCTGGTTGATTATTATATTTTATTGATTATGTGTAATAGATACAAGTTAGATGATAAATAAATATTGGAGAATATTGTATTGGATGTGATCTGGAAAAAAAAGTAATACTGCATAGTTCAAAAGTTATAAGCATTTATCCCTTAATACAATTTAATGTCCTCAGACTTTATGTTTTCATTATTTTCTGCGTGAATAGAACTATATTTTGACTCAATCGAACGTCACTTTTAACCGAGTGATAATTATGATTGATGATCGCATTAGTAATCTATCATGGCTCGAACGTGAAAGGCATTGTAAGAGATTTGTCTATTTCTCATTGGAGAGATATCCATGGGCCCCTGGTAGGGAAGACGGTTTAAATATGTATGATCGTACTCAAATATATTAAATAAAGAGGTTATTAAATATTATTTGTTAGAACAGTTTAATTGAGTACATATATAATTAAATTTTACAAGGGTGACAACGTCCACGCCTCATGCTTAATTAGGATATCGCTTGACCAAAGGATTAAATAGTAAATTGAGTATATGTAACCGGTCCTTAGTTTTTTCACTTAATCTAGGTAGTCACAATGTCTTGATAGAGACCGTTTGTAACTTATGAATAAATAATGTATTCAGTATGTTACGTTACCAACGTTAAATGAACCTACATAGTCGCATACATAAACGAGTTAACGAGTATTATGCCAAGATTCAATAAGTCAAGAAAGGGTTAAGATTCATTGTATATGACATTTATTTATGAAATTAGTACAATGTTATCCTATTTGAAATAGGATAATAGAAAGGATGAGATCTCCGAAAGTGGTTAAAATTACGTGGGAGTTTATATGCCATAAAAACTCCTTGGTATCACGTGAGAGATTATATGCGATAAAACTCTCACTGCCTTAAATAGTTTTTGGTACGAAAAAACCTCGACGCATCTTCTAGTAGCACAAAAGTTTTTCTGAAAAAATTAAAACCAGAATCTCTGTTTCCGCCATCCCCTTTTCTCAATCAGAAAAACTTAGAGCTAACATTCGCTGCTCATGTCCTCACATGAATATGTAGAAGATGACTCCACAAGGATCATTTTGGTGGTTGTTGCGATTTGCGGTTATACAATTCTGGTGGTTGACGTATTGTTTTTAAAAGCTTCTAATCGTAAACCTCTTTCTATCCTTCTTTAATTCAGGTTTTATTGTATGACCACATCATTCCAGGGTTATTGGTAGGCATCATAATTCTATTTTATGCCTACAAATTCCAACACATTTTGTTCTTTTTTCCATTTTATCAATTTCATATTACTGCTCTTCTCTTTAGACGTCGTCAAACTTTCTTTTTACAGTAAGTTTCGTACGTTGGAATAAATGAAATGGAATCTCAGTAATGGAATGCCAATCCTCGGACTTTATTTGTAAAGTCTCTATTTCTTGGTAATCAAAGCCTAAAGATATGTGAATTAACCCATGCTTGACTAGCCAAGCAGACAAAGGATCATGCATCTTTGTTATCTCTCCCGCATTTTTATTTGTATAAATTTTTCATATTTACGATGAAATTTACGAAGATTGGCCTACTCCTTGTTAAAGAAATCCTGCCTAAGTCACCAATTCATGGGAAGATACTGAACTTTTATATTTGAAAAAAAGTTTCAGTAGGTATCTCTGAAGTAGAAGTTGATGGCGGTTGATAAAGGAATCCTTGATCATAATTTCCAGTATGAATACTGCGTCCAAGATTAAACTTGTGATTGGTAGTAAAACACCGATTCGCCCGCTGAGACCTAATTCTATCCTCTTAGATTTCTCTAGATGCAAAATCGCTTTCTTGTTTAAATGAGCTCAAAATCATCTTTCCATTCCAGTGTTTGAAAAGAAGAGTCATAAGAAAACATTAATTCCTTTTATGTGTTTGGTAAAACTATATTTTAATATCAGGATGAAATAAAATTTAAACACAATATGATCTAAATGTCTTTATAACATATAATAACAATAAATCCTAATTAAACATATATTACATAATTGTATTGGCAATATATATCATATATATAACTATGTATATAAATAAATAAATAAAATATATTAATTGTTGAAAATAATTTTTATTAAAATGTCAACATGGCCATAAAAATAACGTTACATTTGAATTAAAAAAAATAGATTAAAACTACTACCAAGGAAAATAAATATTTATAAAATTATCATTTCTAAAATTATATTTAGAGAAATCGAATATTTATGACTAAGTATGAATACATTGCTATATAAAATGAACATAATAATTAATTAAAATAAGAGTATGCATGTCAATTACGTTTGATTGATGATTCCAACTTTTTCTAAAAATGTCATTCAATAGAATTTGCGTGAAATGACCTTTCCCACTTTCCTAGAATCGTCCTTTCCGTGGAATGACCTTTTCAACACAAATTTATCAAACCATACACGAGAATGGAAAGAAAAGTTCGAATCGTCATTTCATTCCAACGTACCAAAAGTGTTGTTATAGGTATTCTTGCTCTTCAATGATCTTCCATGGGACTTAAGAGTTGTATGCATACTCAATTTCTTAGCGTAATAGTTTTCTTGTTCTATATCAAATTTAATTACACTTTTTTAATCTAGTTTGGTCAGAATCTAGTTTTGTTAGAGATATGAAGAACCTAGGTGCACTTAGTGAACGTCCTAATCATCTTAGTTTAATTTCCCCTCACATATTCAGCAATCATGACTGAAATTTAAGAAATAAAAAAAGTTTTTAAGGTAATTTGTAGAGTGAATTTCGATTAATTGATTCCGCTCTTTGTTGCTATCGATTCGTCACATTGGGCATGAAATTTCTTGGACATTATATGAGTCTTCAATGACCTACTGGGCGAAAGATACTATTAATGAGGAAGAACGTTATTAGCTAGTAAAGTAGTACAATTAGTATTAACATTGTAAGATGTAAAAGTAAAATCACTAGTTTGAGACTTCAGTTTTATTGAGTTTGATAAAGAAAAAGAGCACATAATCCTTGTGCCCTTCTTCAATACAATTATTAAAGAATAAGTAATCGATTTCGTGAGAAATCAAGATGAGGGTATTAACGTGCATCACCTCCTTCGCTGTTTTTTAAAGTTTAATTTGAAAGCTTGAGCAAGACCGTCTTCTAGAATAGGAGAAGAAATTTCTAACATTACTTAGGTTTTCATTCATTCTACATATGATTTAGGTTATTTGATCAAAATTTTGACGCTGAAAGATTCATACATTTTTTTTCTACAAAATAGATGTGTTTGTAGATTTTGTAACAAAAAAACATATGTAAATCAGAGTGGCGCAGCGGAAGCGTGGTGGGCCCATAACCCATAGGTCCCAGGATCGAAACCTGGCTCTGATATAAGAAATTTTTTTATTATTGAAAACAAATTGTCGATTTTTTTCTGATTCTTGAATAGTTATATAATACCAGTAACATTTTTTTCCTTTGATTTTGATAATCATCATGTCGTCCAGATGACATTGAGCTTAACAAATGTTCTGAAAATTAGATCTGATATGAGTAAATTTTTATTATTAAAAAAAATGTCGAATTTTTTTCGATTCTTTAATAGTCATATAATACCAGTAATATTTTTTACTTTGATTTTGATAATCGTCACGTCGTCCACCTGACATTGAGTTTAACATTTTTTCCTTTAATTTTGACAATTGTCATAATAATTTTAACATTCGTTCCTTCCAATTGTCAGCAACTTTAATTTTTACCTCACCAGAGAAAGATAATTTTTATTATCTCTCGTAAGGAAAAGTGTTGAATTCGGAATCTCACAATTAGGGTCGATTATAATTCCACCGGGTTATGAACCTCTTTACTATTTGATAATTTGATAATGTCTTGTCTTGTCTTGACTTGGAGTTTATTAAGGGAAACTTTGTAGGTGCCAATGCATATATTTAATGGAGCTAATTATTATAACTAGAAGCACTTTATGGTTACTCAAATGGTTAAAGATAAGCCATAGGTAAACGGATAACATAGGTTAAAGTTCTACATTATTTAATATGTTTCAAAAGAAAATTATTTGCATGCAATATTTGACAATTTTTACATTAGTATGCCTATGATAATATTTTAGTGTGTGATGTGTATATGTATTTTTTTTGTTTTACTAAAATTCTATTATTTGCAAAAGCACACGGATAGTTGTTGTTAGTAGTATAAGGGATATTTGAAAATTTTAATATTTATCTACTACGTGAAAAAAAAAGAAAGAAGAAGAAATCTCAACTCTTTTAGATTTTGGTGAATTTTATTTAATTTAAATTTAACTTTGAACTGGAACCCTCAAATCTTCAAATTACGTAAAAGTAAATTTTTTTTGTCAAAACATATGTAAATCTAACAAGCAAAAATTGTAAATATCTGTCAGTATATTGTTTTTCCCCAAAATATCTATTAGTATGTTGTTAGTACATCAACAGAATAGCTATGCATATTTTAAAACTATTGGTCTAAAAAGTTAAGCTTTAAACTAATCATATTACACAGAAGATTAATTTAGTTACCATATAGGGCAATGCATTATTTGCCATATGAAGTAGAAGAAATTTCAAAGATTTTTATTGAAATGGAAAACAAAAAATTTAAAGTGGAGATTTGTTTTTTCTTTTCCTTTTTTCTTAAGGTGACAAAGTGAAGATTCTTGGTGTTTTTACCCCTTTTAATTTTTTAATTTTTTAAAAGGAGGGTTAATAGTTGTTCCACATTTTCCATTCAATATGACTCGAACTCCCGACCTATCTGTTAGAAGCGAATCGTCTAACTTCAATTTATTTTTGCCCAATTTTATTTCCTTTTTCTTGGACAATATAACCTCAAAGTGAGGAAATTGATTTATTAGTACTGCCTCTATTTCAAAATGTTTGTCATATTTTGAAATTTCACCAAAATCATTCAAGGAATGATTGAAAAACACTTAATATTAGAAGAAAAAAAAATTTAAAATACCCCTCAAATAATGACTGAAAAATTATTATTAGGGGTTAGTTGAGTAATAAATTAAGGGTAAAAATAGAAAATTAATAATAAAGATGCATTGATTTTTTAAACGTGACAAATGATTTGAGATATTTCAAAAAGAAAAACGTTACAAATAATTAGAGACGGGTGTATTAATAGTTACTACATCCGTTCCTAAATATTTAATAAATTTTCACACGTGCCAAAAAAATAATTGAAAGACAATAATTATGAAGAAAAATTATAAATTATCTCTAACTAAAGTATGATTTGATATGCATAATTAAGTGTGAAATTGTCAGGAGAAAGGAGAAACCGTTGTTGATCATCTCAATAATTAATAAAAAATAAAATAAAGTGTAAAATTGTTGAAAACGTTCAAAATTTAAGTAAAATTGCCTAGGGGGTAAGACTGAAAGTCAAATTGGTAGATTTCCTCTCTAAACAATTTCGAGATTGATATAAGGTCCCTAAACATTGTTTTTTAATTTCTTTATCCTGAAACAATTTGTGTTTTGTGCATAAGGTCCTTCCGTCAAAAAAGTGACGGGTCAACTTAAATTGAGAAAAAAATTGAGTCAACTTTAATAGTTTTAGGGGCATTTATGACATTACATCTTCTTCTTCAACCTTGATCCCCACCCCACCCACACATCCACACCGCCACCCCGCCACCGCCACCGCCACCTCCACTTCAGCCACACCACCCTTCCTTGATCCCCACCTCCACACCGCCACCCTGCCCCCCCTTCATTCTCCTTCCAAGAAATGAACATACACAGCTTCTTTTAGTCAGCTTAACTTACAAATTAAAAAAAAAAAAAAAAAAAACTTCTTCAGCCGCCGTCAACTTCGATTTTTGGTTTAGATTTTTTTTTCTTATAATTTTCTTGGTTAATTTTTCTGGGTTTTTGAAAAGAAAATAACTTTGTAAAAAAAAATATATATTGTTTAGAGCTTTTTTTTAAGAATGGAAGGGACAGAAGGAGGTATGAATAGCAGTGGAGTAACAGTGGTGGGACAGATGGAGGTTCTGGACATATCTTGGTGGTGGCGGAAATGGAGGGTTATGGTGTTCGATGGTGGCGAAAATGGAAGTCCGGCGATGGTGGTGGAGGATGGCGGCGAAAATGAGGCTGAGGCTGAGAGAGGAAGATGGGGTAGGGGTGGTGGTGTCGCTGGGTGGGGTGGAGGTGCGAGTGAGGGCTTTTGGTGGTGGGGCTAAGGCTGAGAGAGGTAAGATTTGGTAGTGGTGTCGATGGAAGAGGGGGTAGGGGATGGTGGTGGTGTAAATGACCGAAAATGCCCCTTCAAATTTTTGTTTGACTTAATTTTTTTTTCCAATCAGAGTTGACTAACTATTTTTTTGACGGAAGGACCTTATGCACAAAACACAAATTGTTTCAGGATAAAGAAATTAAAAAATAATGTTTAGGGACCTTATATCAATCTCGAAATTGTTTAGGGAGGAAATCCACCAATTTGCCGATTAATAATGATGGATACAATCATCTTTATTCTTTGTGCATATCTCTTGGTAATCTTGATTCAATCATGGTTAAAGAGAAAAAGAACATTGGAAGAACATCCTTCCACTACTAGGCTCCCACCAGGTCCAGCTAGTTGGCCCATAGTTGGTAATCTTCTTCGACTGGGCCAGTTCCCGCATAGGGATTTCGCATCCTTATGCGAAAAATATGGGCCTCTAGTGTACCTTCGACTAGGAAGTGTCGACGCCATCACCACCGATGATCCTGGTATTATACGAGAAATTCTTGTGCGACAAGATCATGTCTTCGCCTCTCGACCACGTACCCTAGCCGGGGTTCACTTGGCTTATGGGTGCGGGGATGTGGCCTTGGCGCCTTTGGGCCCAAAGTGGAAGAGAATGAGGAGAATATGCATGGAACATTTGTTAACGACGAGGAGGTTGGACTCTTTTACTAAGCACCGTGCTGATGAAGCTCAACACCTCGTACAAAATGTATGGGCTAAGTCCCAAAAGGGGGAGATAGTGAATTTGAGGGAAGTTCTTGGGGCTTTTTCCATGAACAATGTGACTAGAATGTTGCTAGGAAAGCAATATTTTGGGGTCAAATCAGCAGGCCCAGATGAAGCTATGGAGTTTATGGATATAACCCATGAGTTATTTAGGCTTTTGGGCTTGATTTATTTGGGTGATTATTTGCCTTTTTGGAGGTGGATTGATCCATATGGATGTGAGAAGAGAATGAGAGAAGTAGAGGAAAAAGTGGATGATTTTCACATGAAGATTATTGAAGAACACAAAAACAAAAAAGAAAATGGAGGAGATTCAAATGATGGAGAAATGGACTTTGTTGACGTTCTTTTATCTTTGCCAGGTGAAAATGGAAAAGCCCATATGGATGACATCGAGATTAAAGCACTAATTCAGGTAATTTTAAGTCAAGGATTAGAGTTGATAAATTTTGAGTTTGATATTTTTATCTTATTATAAAAGTTAAAATTTTGTGAGAGGATAGTGTATTTCAAATGTCTAAATTTCAAATCGGTTATGATGTTGAAGCAATTTCACAGTTGGGTTGTTAGATTCGATGTCCGAGAAAGTTGTTCAGCCTCTGAATCAAACAATTCGATGTTTGAAATTGGTTTAGTGCACTGCCGACAAAAAATATTGTTATCACTAAAAATGAGTTGTTTGAATTTGGGATTGAGGTTCTATCCACTTTCATCTTAAATAACCACAAGAGAAAATTAAGGTGTTGATAGATGTTTTCCTCTTTACTTGCGAGTAGATTTTCAGTCGACTACACCATTAAATTAAAAATGTCTTTATTTACTATTAGATTAATATCAAAGATCGTAATATATCAGCGCGGTTAGGAAAATAACTCATAATATTCAACCAGCTCCTAAATAAATAATATATGAATGATTATTTTGTTATTGTTAGGATATGATAGCTGCTGCCACAGATACTTCTGCTGTAACTAACGAATGGGCAATGACAGAGGTGATCAAGCATCCACGTGTCCTCAAGAAGATCCAAGAAGAGCTTGATAGAGTAGTAGGAACCAATCGAATGGTAATAGAATCTGATCTAGTCCACCTTAATTACCTACGCTGCGTTGTATGCGAGACATTTCGAATGCACCCAGCCGGTCCATTTCTCATCCCACATGAGTCGATTCAAGCCACAACGATCAACGGCTACTATATCCCCGAAAAGACACGTGTCTTCATCAACACGCATGGCTTGGGCCGAAACAAGAAGATATGGGACAATGTGGAGGAGTTTAAACCAGAGAGGCATTGGCTCGTGGACGGGAGCCGAGTGGAAATAAGCCACGGAGCCGATTTTAAAATATTGCCCTTTAGTGAGGGAAAGAGAAAGTGTCCCGGCGCGCCGCATGGGGTGAGTTTGGTGCTTATGGCTTTGGCTCGGCTATTTCATTCATTTGATTGGAGCCCACCTATTGGGGTAAGGCACGAGGATGTTGATACTGTAGAAGTTTATGGGATGACCATGCCTAAGGCACAGCCCTTGATTGCCATTGCTAGGCCCCGCCTGCCTAATCATTTGTATTAAAATTATCATTAGCAAAATAAGTATATGTTCCATCCGTTCTAAATTATTTGTCCAAATTTCATTTTATAGTTTCTCATAAGTTAATTGTACATTTTATAAATAAAAAGTTTATTAATGATAATTTTTTCAATTTTACCTCTTGCATTAAATGCTAAAGAAAAGAGAATAGAAAGAAAAAAAATATAAAATTAAATTAAAAGTAAAATTAAACAATATAATTTTTTAATATATTATCATATTCCATTATACAATTAGATGAAATCTTAATTTGCATATAAAATAAACAGATAATTTGGAAAAATGAAAGTATTTCTTTAGGAGATCTGGGATCAGCTCAGTTGGTGGGGTAGCCACTTATCGTGGTTAGTTGCTAAAAAACTCCCTATTCCCTTCCAAATTAATGTACAACTTAGGCAACACGGGGTACCACATACATTCATGTATTGGACAATAGTACCCCTACCTTTGACAATAATGCCTATGGCCAGTCCAAAAGTGACCAAGAAGAAAGAAGATAACAGAGATAAATATCCAATCCTTTTTTCCCCAAGGGATTTAGCTGATAAACCCTGAGCCAAGAAGAACAACTGCTTCAATTCAGCCTCCAATTTTAATCACTTATCATCACCAGAAAGAGGTAAAAAAGTATAATTTCCAGTTTCTTTCTTTTTACTGCCTTTTAAAATCTTCATCCATGCTGTTCTAGTTTCTCTCTAATGCCAAGTTCCTATTGAATTATCTATTTTTCTTATGAAATTGAACCAATAATGGAAGCCAATTTATTGATATCTTCCCAAAAAGTCTCTCCATGTATTGGGGTTTTACCCCCTTGCATATCATATAAGTCTTGTTCCCAGCAAAAGCCTAAATTTTCTTTAAAGATGGCTGTTTTAGCTTCTAAGAGTAATAAGCAGATAAAGACTCTATTTTTGGGTGATAATAGTTTTGATTTGAGAAATTTTCAAGAAAATATTGAATCTTGGGGTGGATTAAAGAAAACCCATGTTTCTTTTTGGCCTATAAGAGCTGGTGCTACTAAGTGGAGGAAAGAGAGGCCCTTTGATAATGTAATCCAAAAGGATAAGAAGCTTAAACTGGTTTTAAAGATTAGGAAGATTTTAAT
>JAOWBF010000039.1:335164-345401 GCA_028566175.1 Vinca major
ATTCACCTAATTACTAATTCTTAACCTAATTAGTATCCAATTAGGAATCCACCTAATTAGTAATTTACCCAATCACTGATTCTTATCCTAATTAATATCTAATTAGTAATCCAGTGAATATGGGCCAAAACCCAACAGACACTGCCTTGATTGAGCCCAGTGATGAGGAAGTCTTAGCAGGAACTAGCCTGAGACTAGATTCGACCAACAGAATATTTGATTCATCAACTTCAACCATTACAGAGAATATTATGCCTGCTTTTGAAGAAATTTTTCCTGAAAAGCGGACGAATTTCAATCCATAAATGAGAATCTTGAAACTGGGAGTGGAGGAGAACAGAATGTTGATCTTGGGGCCTCAAGACCATTAGAGACCGAATCATCCAATGCACTAACAGATATTGAAATGAACGAGAAACAGAATGACGACTGCAGATCTTCTCCACTCTCTGAAGCTTCAGATCCTTCATCATCTTATGTTGATTCTATTTTAGAAAAGCAGCACAGCGGTCCACCCAAAGAGATTCTTGAGGAAATTAATGAAACAGAAAGAGGGGTTGGTCTGGAAGTTCCTGCCACTTCTTCTGGGCAACAAAGTAGAAGCAGTGTTGCAGAGCAGGCTTTATCGGGGAATCACGATAATTGGATAGAGAATAATTTCCATGAATTTATAATTATAAGGTGGCAAAAGAGAAAACAAATGAAGATATGAGCTTGGACGAACTCTTGTCTGGCCAAGATGAAAATGAACTTGAATGGGTGAAAGATGAAAGGCTTAGAGAAATTGTGTTTAAGGTTCGTGATAATGAACTTTGTGGAAAGGATCCATTTTATCTAATGGATGATGGAGAAAAACATTCGTTCTTCAGTGGTCTTGAGAAAAAAGTTGAAGAAGAGAACTTAAAGTTATCAAATTTGCATGAGTGGCTTCATTCAAACATCGAGAATCTTGACTATGGAGCTGGTACTGAATATGTTCTAAACCTTTTATTTTCTTTCTGTTTAGCAGTGATCTTTTATTACCATTCTTATTGATTGATTTATAGCTGACAAATAGGACCGTGTAGGCCCTTCCCTGCAGAGTCCAACTCTTTATCTCTTACTCGGGGTAGGGCATGACTTGGAGCTCTTTAACATGGCACCAACTACTTGGGATGAAAATGAGAAACGAATCCCATCAAGGGGATTTGAACTCTAGTCCCTGGTGTGGTATGAGCAAGTCGCTGGGGTATTTAGATGCATTTTCATTCTTTGATATAGCTTTGCTAAATAGATCTTTTGTTCTTTTCCTATAGATGGTATTAGCATATATGATCCACCAGAGAAGATTATACCTCACTGGAAAGGCCCTCCTGTAGAAAAAATCCCTGAGTTCCTCAAAAGCAGCATAAAACAAGAGAAACCTATTGCAGAAAAAGTTCATGATTCAGATCTCGTGAAGCACAAGGATAGGGAATCCATGCAGTCAAAAGAATCCCTATCCATGGATGGCCTTACTGGACATCAAAAGAAATCCTCCAGAACCTCGAGGACGGTTATAGAAGGGAGTGATGGCTCAAGTAGAGCTGGTAAAAAGTCGGGAAAAGAGTTCTGGCAGCACACAAAGAGATGGTCCCAGGCATTTCTTGAGTCTTATAATGCAGAGACGGATCCAGAAATGAAAGGTGTTATGAAGGATATTGGTAAGGACCTCGACAGATGGATTACTGAGAAAGAAATCAAGGAAGCAGCTGATTTGATGGATAAATTACCTGAGAGGGGACAGAAGATTATCAAAGAAAAACTCGAGAAAGTCAAAAGACAAATGGAAATGTTTGGACCCCATGCTGTTGTTAGCAAGTATCGTGAATATGCAGATGAAAAGGAACCTGATTATTTGTGGTGGTTGGATCTTCCCCATATACTGGTAAGTTTTCTTCTTGATATCCTCTTCTTAATCGGCTAAATTGTTAGGCTTTCGCAATGCCAAATGTTTTATAAATGCCTCTGAGATATTCGTCAGCGTTTGCTTATTGTAAGCATGTGGTTCGAATAATCCCCATATCTGTAATATTATTCTACCGCATAGCCATTTTTTCTTTGTGTGTTCAATAGCATTATGTAGATAATTCTCTCCATGCCTAAATGTCAAATCACATTTGTACTTTGTTGTATAATGTAATGCTTCCTGAATAATATGGTTTTCCTCCCTTTTATTCCCCCCAGTGCCTTGAATTACATACTGAGGAAGACGGGAAGCAGGAAATAGGATTTTATTCATTGGAGATGGCTGCTGATCTTGAATTGGATCCTAAACAGTATCACGTGGTTGCTTTTGAGGACGCCAGTGATTGCAAAAATCTTTGCTATATCATCCAGTCTCACATGGAAATGCTTGGAACAGGGAACGCTTTTGTTGTTGCAAGACCGCCCAAGGTAAATTACTCACAAGTACAAGTTTACAATAGGAAAGTTATACAAGTCATCAATGTCAACTGAAGCTTTTGTTTAGACACAAAGACCTAATTACTCCATTCGTTTCAAAATATGAGGCCTTTTATCCCTTCTTGCATATATTAAGGAAGATGTACTGTTTTTACTTAAGTTTTTTCATATTTAGGGGGAAGATCTACCATTTTTACTTAGATTCTGACTGAAAATTTGCAGGATGTGTTTCGGGATGCCAAAGCAAATGAATATGGTGTGACTGTGATCCGAAAAGGGGAATTGCAGCTCAATGTGGACCAAACGGTGGAAGAGGTGGAGGAATCAATTGCGGAAATTGGAAGCAAGATATACCATGACCCAATAATGAGAGAACGCTCTCTCGACATAGGTGCAGTGATGAAGGGCGTATTTGGTCTGAAGAAGCCTGTAAGAAGGTAAAATCAGTCCTCCCACTCTACTGGAAAATTTTGTACTTTAGGCAATAATACGTATAAATCTTGGCACAATCTGAGATTCGGTGTTGTGATAAATAATTTTATTTTTTCTCTTCCCTATTATTTTCCGAGGAGATAGTTGTAATATTATATCATTATCTTGTTGTTACATCAGGAGGGGATCAAAGCGGAAGCTAAAGAAACATAGCAAGTCATGACGAAAATCAAAAGCTGGTTGAAAGTTTTATTGATCAAATCTTCTCCCAAGGTAATGTATAACTGCTGTATACATGAAGCTGATTGGTGATATTATAGATAAAGGCCTAGAAACCTGCAGATGGTAGATGTTTGGGGTGCTCATGTGGAGGAAGAGATAGTGGCATAGCGCGGTAAATTGTATCTTAGATACTCCCTCCATCCCATGATGTTATCAACGACTTATATTGTGCAATGGAGGGAGTATGACTTATTGGTCCTAACACAACATCTTCCTCGCATGTTTATGGCGGCCGTAATTGTGCAAGTAGGGTCAGTGAGTAAAAAACTTGTGCATTTGTGAGGAGCGTTGTCTAAAACCAATGGCAGGTCAAAGATACATCCTGCATTTCTAGTTTGCAAAACAGGGGAGAAATGAGCTTTCTCGAGCCGACGAGCCGAGAAGCTTTTTCCCCTTGCTTTTCAACTGAGCTATAATAGCCATTGAAGCTTCATCTCTGGCTGTAATATCAAAGGAGATTTCGAAATTGTATAGATTGTATAGGCATTTAAACATCAATTTTGTAGATTAATAAACATTTGTTGGCCTTCTACTACTATCCACTTCTATACTAGATTGCTGAGGAGGAGAAACTTCATTCTTGAATTCCATTCGTAATGCTACATATAAATTATCACAGAAAACGTCCCAGAAATGTCTTTTTAAACCGTCATTAACGGTAGACTTTGTTTTAAGCCTCAGAATATGGGGCAGCTGCTTAAGAGACGCTATCGACGAGTGTTCGATGCCCTTGGTGAGTTTCAACTCTTGTGGGATTTCCCGCAACTGGGAACATCATGTAAAGAGTAGTATGTGTCAGGCTCTCTTCACTGAAAAATAACATTGCGGACCAACCATGAAGTCGAGTTCGGATGTAGTCATCCAAGTTGTCAGGTGGATACCGAATACCCCAAACAGGTGATAAAAAAAAGTAGACTTTGTTTGATTCTCAATGACCATAATCTTCGAATATATCATCTAGCATACTAATTCGATATCGAGTTAATAAAAGTTTCAAGGTTCTAACTAACCACATTACTATGGAGTCATTAATATCCAAAAAAGATAATGAGGAAAAGAAAATTGGAAAATGGAGAGTATAATCTAAATCAAGAATGCTCATCGTCATTAGTAGATTGCAAACTTACATTGGCAAGATTTACTTGCATTAAACCTCACATTCAAATGCACACAGCTTTCTGTGACACTTTCTCTACCGCAACCAATTCAAATCACTACACAATCATGATTCATCACACACTACAAATTTTACCTACACACTTAACATAAATTTGGATCCTCTCCAGCATAGTTGATCACTCCGTACAAATTAGACGAGTTAGTGACAGAATTCCACTATAATAGAAGTAACTATCACTAACTTCAACCTGAACTAATGAAATCTCCATTTAAATTGTACCGAAAACCAATCACTCGGTACAAATTAGTGACAGAATTCCACTATAATAGAAGTAACTATCACTAACTTCGACTTGAACCAATGAAACCTTCATTAGATCGTAATGAAAACCTCTCCGTGTTTTTAAGTACAAGAGATGAGCCAAATTACACTTGAATAGCTATATTAACCGGTTCACTGCTCAAGTGCGGAAACAGGTATTTATTGATGTTGTCGAGAACATTTAAAAACACTTATTTCGCACCGGAGCCGGATTGTGCTAACTATCAGCAGCGGAAGCCCAAGACGGAGCCGCGGGTGACTTCAATGACCACCCCACATCGGACTCCACTCTCCACCCTGTGTGTAAAGACCTTTAACACCCTCACTCTTCCCACCAGCTTCATTTGAGTCTCTATTTCCATAGTGGGCCCCGCCGTCACCGGCCCCACCCCTACTCCACCACCTCCCACCGTTCCACCACCATTTTGGCTGCTGACGACCTTTGCCGCCACAGCGGCAGGCAAGGGATAAGACTGGATACTGAACTTAGCTGACATATGCTGTGCCCTACCTCCATCAATTTTTCCGGCCGGTATGAAAACAAGTCCGACCGGTTGGCCGGAGTAAACCAGCTGTAACGAACTGTCGTAGTGGGTGAATTCGTCGCGGTTCGGATTCGTTACGGTGACGAATTGGAAAAACGTGAAGTTAACGGTGCCGTTGGAGACCGTAAAAGTCGGGAATTGAACGGCGTCGACGGCTATTTTGGGAGATTTGGGTTTGAAAACTAGGAAGTAAACGGTAACTGCGCCGGCGACGAGTAAGAGGAGGAAAACAGTGGCTACTACGCAGGATGCCAAGTTTGTACGGCTCCGGCTAGTAGACTTAGATCTATGAGGGTATGGGTCGTACATGATTGATTATCACCAACCAACCACCAACTGATCTTCTCTCTCTCTCTCTCTCTTATCTTTATTTAGCTTTTTCTTGCAGCTGAGGAAGAGAGAGAAATGGTGAAGAAAGCAAAAGGTTCTTATTAATTACAGTATTATCCTATTAGTAATAAATTATTACTTCCTCCCCCCGTTAGAGACGAGAGGCAGCTACGCAATTAAGTCACTTTAGTATATGCTTAATGTAATGTTGTTATATGTGATGTATTTTTGGTGCGTTATGCTTCCAAGATTCTTATCGAAACAATTCCGATCAAATATCTAGATATTGATATAAAAAGGGGAAAAATTACTCTCCGTCCTAAATTGAATGTTTAATTCAAATTGAGTTACCGTAATACCAAAAAAACTATCAACACCAAAACTGTACAAGTAAAAATAAATGAAAGAATAACATTCAACTTGAGGCAGGCAATCTATAATAGTGCTACTAATTTTGGTTTTACTTTTTATCCCATGCAACAAGGGGAAAGTCTGGCATGGGCGGACTCAATGGGTCCGATCTATACTTCTCACATATAATTTCAGATAGAACTCACACATGACTCACATGCAGAATAGGTCTCGTAGGCCTCCATATCTCATGGTACCCACAAGGTCCGTACCATAGGAAATTTGGAATGAGCATATTGGAAAGTATGAGGAAGTTACACCATTACTTGAGATCTTTTAGTGCTATAAATGGTATTATGTAGAGTTACATAACTTCTTGATGGGTGTTTCTTAATTGTAGGGAATAATTGGCTTGCAAGAATAGGTTAGAAGAATGCATTTGTCTTTGAAGGGATATTAAGCTAATAAAAGGATTTTTGAGTGAGAAATACACTTGGCATAATTATATTTTAAAGTCTATCATTCTCCATTACAACATCAGATCCCTGTAAAACTTCAGATACTTTCTCTTAGTACGTCAACAACAATAACACATAACTTATTAAATATCCAATAATTAAGAGAGTATATGCGGTGATGGATAAGAAACATCCTAACTACGAAAGTTAAAGATAAAAATCCCGCGTCTAAAATCTTACCTTTTCTTTCTCCCTTTTGTTGAGTATGCTAGACCAAGGCTATAGTGCAACGCCAACAAAAATATGAAAGCTCGGATAGCAAATTATCTATTAGGCAAAAAAAAAGTCAATATCGTATGAACCAATAACCCATGATATCTATTAGGCAAAAAAAAAAAAAAAGAGTCAATATCGTATGAACCAATAACCCATGATATTAAAGCGATAACAACATATACTAGACTTGATTTTAGGCAAAAAAGGCAAAGAAATGTTGAAATCTTACAATTGGTTTTGAATAAAACATTATCCAGATACAATTAAAAGATCAGATGCAATAAAGAGTAAATGGAAATTCTTCAACTTGTGACCTGTAAAAGGTAAAGATCTGAACATATATAATGAACCAAACCAGCTTTCCTCGAGCACCACCGCCTCTAGGCGGCAATCTCATCGAGGCGGCAATCCATGATAATGGAGACTGCCTCCATAAATGCAGCTTCGCTCGAGCAAGGCAGCACCGAATCCAGGGCTTCTTGAACAATTTCCTCAATTGTTGATTCCTTAGTTAAGGTTTCTCTGCACATGATGCTGCCTATATCAAGGGGAGTAAGCCCCTTCGCGGCTCCTTTCTTGAGAAGCATGGTGGATATGCAAAATACACGTGCACATTCAAGAGGTAGTTCCCACCCATAGAACTTCAACAGGGCAATGTCTTCCTCAGCATCCAGCGATTTTATGTAGTCAATGATGTCTGGACTGAAAGGCTTACGAGCTTGTGGCCAGTATAGCCAGTCAAACGTGCAATCCTCAAACTGTAATAAGATCCAAAGAAACAAATAAATCAGCATATTCCTACAATTATTTGACCGAAACCTGAAAATAAAGTTTGTTTTTTTTCGCTAAGTTGAATGAAGCAAAAAGGTGAAATAGCAGAAAGATTTTGCAACGAGTGTCATAAAAGAACCTTCTTCGTAATCCGGATCTAAAAATAAAGAGGAAAATGCTTCTAAACACATCCTATTTAAGGTGCGACTCAACTCTCATCATGCAACTAAACTTTCTGATGTGCTCCTGCTCCCTTATAGAAGAACAAAGCTGTAGAAACAGCTTCACAGGTTTCAGATATTCTAATAATAGTCAAAATTTTGCTATCAGGATTACAATCATTCTCGGTCTCAGCCCACCTACTGCAATTACAAATTTCATGAAGGAAGAAGGGGACGGGATTATTCCTAAATATGTACTACTAGCCCTGAAAACATTTCCAAATGTCCTACCATGTAAGTGTTAGCGAAGTGCTTAAATTATGGACCAACTTCTTACTATACTCTCATCTTTGCTAACTTCTTCAAAGTATCTGCCTATCTCAACGGGTGATTAGATTAATGTATAAAACCTACCCACCAGCTAATAGGCAAGTTAATAACCTTGAGCCGATGATTTTTTAAGGCCGTGAATTATCTTAAGAAATCCAATGTGAGAAATAAATGAGCCTATGGTGCCAAATCCAGGTGTTAAAATAGTGCAGAAAACAACATAAAAGGCATCCATTTACTTTGTTAAATTATTTTAGAAACACAAAAACCTTAGGAAAGGAAATGATAATTAAATGTAATAAATAATTAATGAAATAACCAAGTACAAAGTAATTACGCAACGAAAACCAGGTTAGAAAGAATTCAGAAACGAAACTTACCGTCTCAGGCAAGCAGTACCCATGATCAATTGGAATCAGTGTAGTCTGGCCATCGCCACCTTTGCCGATCAATATGTTTCCAGCATGCCTGTCTGCATTTGCCATTCTTATATCGAGCACCGCAATCTTATGGACCTCCTCTGTAGGGAAAGCACTAGGACCCCTATCCTCGCAACTTCCCTCATTCTCCATGAACATTTGTAAGGACCCGATCTTAGTTTTTACGCCATCAGGGTGATTGAAACCCTTGTGCAGACACCTGACCATAAATGTAGGAGGCACTCCAGCAAAACCTTGGAGCTCCCCAACAAATGACCGTCGCCCATTCTTTGGATGATCCAAAATATATGCCGCGCATTCCCTAAATGCACCTTCTCCTACTCTTGTACCTTTCTTCAACCCTTCACCATCTACTGACAAGGGCAGGCCTCGGGGATTATTCACTGCCATAGGCTCCTCATCAATGGGCTTAAACACTGCTAGATTTTTGCTTCCCGACGCATCCAGCATAAAATATGCACCTCCTGTTCCCTCAGAAGATCTAATCGGATCATTCCCGCTCTCCAAACCCACGAGCACAGAACTTACCAAATTACTAATCACCACAGGTGCCTCAATCTTTGAGTTAACAATTATAGGTTCCAATACTACCTCCCTAGCTGGAGTCTTCCTAGGAACAGTAACACTATCCTCTGCAACTTCCCCCTGGAGCTCGGGTTCTCTGTCCACTTCATACTTTCTCAAATCATTCAATTGAGGGGCCACAATGGACAACTCGAAATTCCTCTCAATCGGCCTAGCCCTAATTTTCGCAGATTTGCGAACAAACAAGTGAATGACAGCCCCGTTATGCTTACAAATATCATTAATGAGCCTCTGATCCTCAAGTCTCTCGCCATTACAAAAGACCTCTTGATCATCTACATTACCTAAACCATCCTCAGTTTCTGCAATCTGACGCTTAATGTGTCCAACATCACGATTCCTATCAACATGAAAAGTAAACTCTTTCCCACAAGAAGTCGTCACATTAATGACCTGGAGGTCCGAAAGGCGAAGAACCAAATGCAAAACATTGCCATCACTAACTCCATAATCCCGAACAAGGGAATTGCTCCGTGCCAATTCTCGGCCTCCGCAAACTAACTTCTGTTTTTTCACCACAAACCCTTGATAAGTTTGAATCCGTAGCTTAACAGATTCAATTGAATCATACTCCAAGACCCTCATTGGCATCACAGACCCCGACATAGCCAAATATATCAAAATTGATTCTGGGCTATTGGCTAAAGGTGCTAATGATCGGAGAGATTCCTTGAGAATTGGACTAATTGCAACAACCCCGGCCGAAGACATTTTTTCCTCCAATCCAAACAACTATTTTCCAACCCTAATAAAAATCCCAGAAAACAAAACAAAACAAAAAACCTACGCCCTACAAAGAAATAAAACCCCTTGTACACATGATCTTTTTATTTACAGAATTATAATCTGAACAGGAAAAGATCAACTGTACAAAACAAAACCCGAAAAAAAAGGGAAAAAAAAAAGAAAAGAAAAAGGCCCTAAAACGTTATAATGTCATGATTATTGATGGGCCCTTTCTTAATTAATCAACTATAACAATAAATTATTCAAAAACATCTTCATAATTTGGATTGAGAAAATGAACCTTTTTAGAGAAAATTCAAGAAATTCAAGAAAGCGAAGAACACAGCTCTGGAGGTGGATTCTTACCAAAACATTGAGCAAGAACCAGAGAGAATGGTTAACGATGGGAGAGGTGATATAGGCCAAGTCTTTGGAAAAACGTTCTTTACGGAGGGAGGGTTAGAGAGAGAAAGAATGGTTGGGGAAAAATCAGTTCTTTCTTTGGTGTTATTGTGCGCCGTATGGTCTAGAGAGAGAAATATGGGGCGGAGGAGAAGATACGCGTTGGGGGAGAAGTCTGACTTTTATCGCCTTTGAATAACGACTGACGGAGAGTTTTCTTGCCGTTAGTTACTTATCGGCGTTTATAGATGACCTATCATTCCCTTGGGGCATTGCATTGGAC
>JAOWBF010000039.1:377051-387803 GCA_028566175.1 Vinca major
GAAGTGGAGCCAGCCGAACTAAGTTCACTTTTCAACGTTCATCGTCCATTTTTGTTGAACCGATGGTCCGAGCGAACCCGACTAATCCAGTTGAGGAATCCGTACGGAGAGATCCGCTATCATTAGGACACTGTGACCACTTCGGAATAAATCCGCCTCAAGCATGAATCGAACTCCTGACCTTAGCATGCCGAATAACTTGCAAATTAGAAGTGAAGCCTGTTGAACTAAGCTCACTCTTCAATGTTCATCGTCCATGTCTTAGCTATCATGAGCGGCCCGACCCAGATCAACCCTCCAGTTGTTGAACAAAAGCTAGCTCTTGGTACTCTTAAGCACCATCGTTTCTCAAGCTTGCACATAATAACAATGCAAATAACACCACTCCCTCCATTTCTAAATATTTCAATACATGTTTCGAAAATTAATGAAGCAAAATTTAAAATATATTTTTGTAATTAAAATATAATATTACTTTTTTAAATATGACTTGTATACCACTAATTTTTAAGAGAGTAATATTGATATTTTGATTAAAAAATATATAAATTTTTACTTCCTTAATTTTCGCAAGATGTAATGAAAGTATTATGTTTAGGAATGGAGAAAAATCATAATGAGATAGATAATTAATCCATTATGTAATCACATAAATACTGGGATTTAAGATCATTTGTTTGTCCACTCTTATTTCATCTTTTATCTTATTGGTTGTCATGTGTTTAATCCATTATGTGATCACATAAATACTGAAATTTAAGATCATTTGTCTACTATTTTATCCTTTAAGGGTCATGTGTTTTACTTTTTTCTTTTAAGAGGTCATATTTTTTTTTTATGTTTTATGTTTCCTAGTAAAAGAAAATAACATATAACAATTTTATGTATGAAATAAAAAATGTGACAGTGTGTAATTGTCGAACTAGAAGCAGGAAGAGCTTCTCACCCGGTTCACTAAACAGACTACCAATTTGAAGTTCCATGGCATGCTCTTATGCACTATTTCCAATCGACACCTATCTCTTGGACCTAAACCAAGTCTGCTTCCATTCCGAGCTAGTTGAACTATTACCTTCTCATTTAATGTCATATTTAAAGAAAAAGAAAAAAGAAATTGCGATTTATGATAAGTTTTTATTTTTTTTGCTAAATAAACGAGTTATGATAAGTTGTTATTAAAAAAACGTTAACACAATTGATCTAGTAATTTGAACAAGTGTTCGACATTCGATAATAAAAAAACTTAAAAAGGAAAAAAGTAATATGTCATTATACAATTTTATAGTTAAAACCAGGTAGTATAATAATCGGAGATAAATAAACAATCACAGATTATTCGCAACTTATCAAATTATCAAGTTTAACACAGTTGATCTAGTTAATCTAGTAATTCGAACAAGTGTCCGACATTCAATAATAAAATGACTTAAAAAGAAAAAAAAAGTAATATGTCATTATATAATATTATAGTCAAAATCAGGTAGTATGATAATCGGAGATAAATAAGCAATCACGGATTATCCGCAACTTATCAAATTATCAATCATTCATCAGTCTACCTGCTTCCCTTTTTTATCCTTCCAACTCTTAGTTTTTTTCTTCCAACAAACAAACTCCTTTTGGGAACCTTCTCATTTCCTTTCTTTTGCATTTTTTTATATATAAAAATCCCCTTGCAAACTCCCATCAATAAATTAATTCATCATATACATACACATTTGCAACTTATTATAAAATCTCCAAGTAAAGAAATTTAGCAGATAATTAATAATTGATCTTTGATTTGCAAGCCAATTTTTTTTTGAATTTATTATTCAAATTTCACTTTTCTTTTTTGATTGATTTTTATCATACAAAAGAGAGAAAGGAAGGAGGAGGGAAAGAGAGGGTTCCAAAGGCGGTCGCAAATTTGAAGAAAAGATGGAATGGTCACCAAAATCTGCTACAAATGCATATCTTGAAACCATTAAATTGGTATGTTATGTTATGTTTCTCCAAAATTATACAATTTTAACATTACTCTTTCTTTTCTTCATGTATTATATATATATAGTTTGTGGTGATGTTTTACCTTTGGGTTTCTTTCTATTGCTTGCTAGTGGGGGATCAACCTCATCCTGGACATTCTTTATATTCGTCATTTCAATATTTTTTTAAAACCCATTTTTTTATTTTTAATTCTTGCCTTAAAGTTAATGTTCTAACTCTGTCGGTGACCAGGGAATTTCATGGGCATTCTTGATTTATGATCATTGGGGCTTTTTTTCCCCTATTAGGCCTTTGGGAGGAATGATGAATCAAGATACTTGATTCGGAATGAATAAAAAAGTAGACTTTCATTCTTGACGGAAGGAGTATGATTTTGGTTCAATAACTAAGAAAGATGAATGTATAGGCATTTGATTTCATATTGATAATTATAGATGATGTTGTTTTGATGATTGTATTTTGTGCATGAGTCTTGCACATTTTGTTTTCTAAATGATCATGAAAAGCTAACTTAGCATCTTTGTTTACAGTGCAATAAACAGAGGGAGAAATGCAGCCATTGCGAAACACAAGAACCCGAAAGTTCTGAATTCATATCAGCATTAGCAGCAGGAATGAGTGCAAAACTAATGGTGGAAGTAACATCTGAAGTCTCCACATCAACAGTAGCCTTAGCAGCCGCTGCTCGGCAAACAGGAGGCAAAGTTGTTTGCATAGTTCCAGAACTAACCTCAAACGAATCTCAACAAGCAATCGAAGATTCAGGGCTTGATGACATTGTAGAATTCAAAACAGGTGATCCTGTTGAAGTATTACCGCATTATGAGAATATTGATTTCTCTGTCGTGGACTGTCAAATAGACGATAATCTAAAATTGTTAGAGAAACTGGATGTTAATCCTAAAAGATCAGTGGTTGTGGCTAACAATTTGGTTGAAGGAAAGAAGGGACTTGGAGGTCATTTCAAAGGAGTTGAAAATAAGGCTAAAGTAAGATCCATAAACCATCCTATAGGGAAGGGTATGGAGATTACTATGATAGGAAAAAGTAATAGTGATTCTTGTGTTAGAAAAGATAGACACAAAGGAAATCCTAGAATGACCAAGCAAAGGAGCAAGGTGAGGAATCCTACTGATAAAAGTAGATGGATAGCTAGGGTTGATGAGAAAAGTGGTGAAGAACATATTTATAGGCTTCCAATATCTTTTAGCCTTTAAATCTATTATAATGTTGCTCTTTCAATGTATAATTATGGGTATCTAAGAAAAGGGCGCCGTCGTTTGAAGTTCGGTCTCTCATCCAAGTATAGTTGGCGCAGGACTTCTGACTCAGGATTATAGGTCCCAATTCGACGCCTCTCTCTGGATAAATAAAAAAGAAAAGGCAATGGGAGCTGTGAGGATCAATCTTGCTTGTGAGGTGAATATGGCTAATTAGGATAAGGTATTTCTGGCCTCAGGGGGTTTGGGAGATGATGATATTCAAAATATAATTATCCTTGTTGCAATAGTGATTTGAGGAAGAAAAAAAAATTAAAATGATGAATAATATAAAGCTGCATGCATTAGTTTGTAAGTTTTGTCTATCTGATTCAAATTTGCAGACTGGCACTATGTGATATCTGTTATCAGTAAATCCAATACGGATAAATATCAAAGCATAATATGATTGTGCTATAAATTATTAAAATAATAGTAATAATAGTAATATGGTTATGTTATACAATTTCTTTCCTTTGTCAAGTTACTAAGAAAGAAACAGAAATAACAGTTCCCCTCCGTTGTTCTTTTTCTTTTTAATTTTTTTATTATCGGGAGAGAGGATATCTATAACTATATAGTTTTGAGTTAAGAGTGTTGCGCCAACTATATTAGTCTTCCATTTCAAAATAACAGTTTTCATAGTTCAAAGTGAAAAGTGTTGCGCTAACTTTGCTAGCCTTACAAAAATACAATTTCTCTTGATTTGAAAAGGAAGGTTGCAACTTTTTTCTTTCTTTCTTAAAAAAATCCTCATTCTCAAAGGGATCAATAATGATTTTTAAATTTTCACCTTAGGACTCTATCAAAAATTCCACATTGGCTAGTATATAAACAAATTTGGAATTCATATAACTTGAGCTATAGGTAACTTCTTTTAAGGGATTGAGTTAATACCGATTTCATTTTTAAAACCACCCCCAAGTGATTTGCCTAAGAAAGATCCATCTCATTGTAAGTTAATGGTTAACATATCTCATTGTCAATTGGTTTGGAGAGAATGTGGAGATTATGAGTCATTTTCACATACTCCAACCCCGATTTACTGATGTGAGAAAAAACGTTTTACCGCTTCAATTCAACATTGTTTTCAAACTGACACTCAAATCTCAACTCTCCTACTTACAACTAAGTTAACCAATTTTCAAGCAAGGTCTCCTATAACAACAATTTAAGGTGCAAGAAGAGAAAAACAAACAATTGGATGGCTTGTTTTTGTTAATGTTTGGTTCAAGAGTTTGGAGGGAATGATGATGATAATCACCCGCCACCTCCAACCACCCCACCACCCTCTTCCCTACCATGTCCACACCATCAATCACATAAGCCTTCAAGCACAAGAAACTGCAAATATCAGAAATCTCTCTCTCAACAACCACTGGCCTTTCCCTTCACAAATAATCTCTAGCATCATCTCTCAAAATTTGCTAAAAATACACCTTCATTCCACCACCATGGATGCTAATTCATGGGCTCGAAGATTATTAACGTGTCTTCTGTTAATTGTTTCTCTCCTTTTCTTTCATCTGGAGAAACAAAATGTTATTGCAGAGACCGCCGCCCCTGCCTCCGATGATACACTGCTCTGCGGCATTGACCTGTCCTTATTTCTACCCCTTCCTTACAGCAATCTACAAAACATGGTCTGTAAACGTCTATGGAATTCCTTCATGTTACGCGTAAGTTCAATTTATTCCATTTTCTTGATTGATTATTTCTGAAATCCCTACGTGGCAACTCCAATAGCAGTCCGGTTAAGGCACTTACACTCACTTTTGTCACTGACACAATCTCGATTGATTGACCCGATCCAAAAGGTTGGAAAAACAGTGACACCTATCTAACACTTAGTCGTCGGGTTAAACTGATCCGACGACTGATAATGTGGCAGCACATACTGACAAAAGTGGGTACCATCACTCATTTTGAATCCAGTCTTGAACGCCTTTTGGTTAGCACGTGCCGACACATTAACGCTGATACTGTATCAGCACGTGATGACCAAAAGGGTGTCAGAGCATAAGAGCCGGATTGGTCATCAATAGATCCAAATCGCTCCAAGATTGACTGTTATTTCTTCCTTTTTATTGCAGTATTCCCATACAGAAGACAATGTGATCACTATAGTTCTATCAACTTCATCATATACTGGGGGATGGGTAGGGATGGGATTCTCAAGGGATGGAATGATGCTAAATTCTAGCTGTATGGTGGGGTGGATTACTCCTGAAGGCCATGCAAGAATTAAACAGTACTATGTAGAAGGCTTCACACCTTCTGAGATCAAACCAGAGAGAGGCCAATTGCCGCTAACTGGTGTTCCACCATATGTTGCAGTTCAATCTGCATCCATATATCTGGCCTTCCAATTAAAATTCACAACTCGTCTCAAAAGGCAACCTATTTTGTTAGCTTATTCAAGTAAATATCCTCAGCACCACCATCTTACCATTCACGATGACAAAACAACAATTTACCTCGACTTCTCTTCAGGTAAGGTGTCGGCTCTGTACTCAAATCCCACTCTGTTATGGTTTTGGATCATTTGTCGCGCTTTCTGTCCCGGCTTCTATCCTAATCTTAAAGAACTGCCTCACTTTCCCCTAATAGTTCCTCGCTTCTATAGGTCAGACGATGACAGTGTAAAACAGAAGATTCAGACCCTTCTTTCTTGTTTCAACCTTCGAAAGATAGGAACTTTTCAGAAAGTACCTGAGCTTTGAACTCGAATAATGTCGATCCTTCCTCTTCTATTTTCAGGTCACTCTGCAGACTCTACATCAACTTCAAGTACAGAGTATGGCTTCGACAGCGTGAAGAAGACCCACGGGGTATTGAGTGTGCTGGGATGGGGACTATTTCTCCCTTGTGGAGCAATTATTGCAAGATACTTAAGGCACAAGGAGGCATTGTGGTACTATCTTCATGTAGCAATTCAATTTATAGGTTTCATACTAGGAGTTGCTGCTGTTGTTATTGGATTATCCCTCAACCACAGACTACAACAATCTCATATTATGGCGCACAAAACCATTGGGATTTTTGTTCTTGTTTTCACCATTCTACAGGTTAGTCCCATAACTGAGCTTAAATCTAATCAACCAAGAAATCACTAAAAAAGAGAAAAACAGAGCATGATGAATAACATAGCTTTTTCTTCTCAGGTTATGGCGTTCTTTGCCCGACCCAGTAAGGACAGCAAGAACCGCAAGTACTGGAATTTGTATCATTTCTGGACAGGAAGGATTGCCATATTTCTAGCAGCTGTGAATGTAGTTCTGGGAATCCATATTGGAGATGCCGGTTCGGCCTGGAAGATAGGTTATGGTTTTGTCCTTGGTTTTCTTTTGATGACATGCATAGTTCTGGAAGCATTGTCTAGGCTAAGAAGATCAGAAGCAGCAGAAATTCCTCCCAACTTCCAAATGAATAATATTTAGGATATGGTTTTACCTACTGTAAGACTAGAGTATGATCCCTCACAATGATTTTTGTTCCCTTTTTCTCTCACATTTCTAATTCTCTGTAAGACAAGGATGGAAGTTTTCCGTACTTAATTTTGAAATGCAATTATCAAGAATTTCATAGTTGAGTCTTGAATATTCTCTTCTTACGAACCAACCAGTTAAGTGTTGAGACTCACTTTCCTCAGCACATATGTTGACACAATCTCGACCATTAATTCTCATCCAATGGTTGAAAATAGCTATTCACTTGCATAGATACTTAGCCGTCGGATCAAACTATCCGAATATTGATAATGCATCAGCACGTGCTAAAAAAATATGTATCAGCATTGCAACCTTTTTTTCGCTCTGTTTATAGTTATGCGTCTTCAGCACTCCTTTCTTGGAGTGAGCTAGATATAGACTACTGGTGATTATGAGAAGTAAAAACTAGGCCATTATTAGGAGAAAGGGCTATTTTGGCTAAACTGAGCAAACTATAATTTTTTAACCTTATTCAAATTAATATTTGTCCTATACAATTGAATAGTCTAGCTTTTAAGTCAGGAACCAAAATATATTGAAATCACAAGCTATTTGGGATTTTTAAAAAAAAGAGGGATAATTAGGAACTTTGAGTGTCTTCTATTATGCACTCAAGATCAAAATTCTCAAGATAAATTGATAAAAAGAAAGAAAAGAAAGAATCATCACCTAGAAAGAAACCTTCTAAGACCCAAAAATGAATCCTCCTCTAGGAACCTGCATAAATAAAAATGCCTTTGTTGAGAGAATTTATTTCCATATTGAAGAAACAAATGAATCTCAGGCTCAAAAATCGAGAATTCGTGGATATGGGGAATACCCTATTCTTTTAATGGAACTCCTCAAAGATATGAAAATGAAAATCATAGGAGAAATAGATTGACTAACCTGCAGAGATCTCTCAAATTGATTACTCGGATATCTAACGGATCTTGATCAGCTAAAGCTTCCGTTATCAAAATACTTCCTACCCTCTTGTATATCAGTTGAAAATAAATCACCAAAATCCTTGACTGCTACTGTCGGTTAACAGCATGTAGAACTTCTACTTAAGCTTCAGCAGCTGTTAATTGGCCAGTTTCGTCTGAAGGAAGGGGGAAAGTCTGGCTCCAGCCCCACACTCTTCTCACGTAAAATTGGACAAGACCCACCTGCAGGGTAGGCCCGCAGGCCATTTAGGTGAGTTATGCCAATTTTATGTGAGTGGAGTGTGAGGGCGTACCCATTGGGTCCGTCCCATGCCGAATTTTTCCAGTTAATAGATATGTCAGGGAGTTTGGTATTGATCAAGCATGTATTGTATTATACTACTCTCCATATAATGATGGCATCTAATGCCCCATCAGTATTTTTGAGTACTATAGAGCGGTTGTTTGCAGACTTCCTTTGGGGAAGTTCTAATTGGGAAAGGAGAAAATATTGGATGGCATGGAAGTCTATGTAGCGATATCTCATGTAATGGGCTCGGGTTGATCACTTTAACTCAATATCGTCAAGCTTTTGCAGTTAAATTGTGGTGCAGGTTTAGGACAACGGTATCATTGTGGTCATGATATCTACGCTCTTGTTATTGTCATGTCTTGAACATGTAGCAAAGGCAGGGTTACAAATGCCTTGTTCGGCAACTTGGCGAAGAATGCTTGCAACCAAGTCCGTAGCAGAAGGAAGCATCGAATGGCTAGTTTGCGGAGAATCATCGTCCTTATTTTATGAAAATATCAAACTTAAAGAAAGCTTGGCTGATTTGATGTCTGGCCCCTTTATTGCTACGATCAACAAGGATCAAGGATTTTCTGGGAAGTGATGGGTGGAAAAAAGGAGAGTTATGTCAGCATATTGCCAGCGATGTTCTTAAATTACTTCTGAATGTCATACCTCGAAAAGGGGCGGATAAATGGGTATGCCTACCTGAACCGACTGGAGTCTTCACGCTTATATCAACAATTTTCTTAATCCGTAACGACATGATCTCCCTTCTTTCTTGCCAATATGCTTGGTCAAGAAAGCTATCTGGGTCCTTGTAAATATTTTTATGGAAGTTCCTAAACAATTTCCTGTCATTGGAAGAGGTTCTATGGAAGAAAGGTTTTGCAACGGTATCTAGATGCCATTGCAAATGGGGATGCGATTCTTATCAACATATTTTCCAGATTGTCTATTAGCTCGGCATGTGTGGATCCATGCATCATCTATGGTAGGTTTTGTTCTCCCTAGTAGCGGCAATTTGTCACCGCATGCGATGTTAAAGGCTTGGTGGATGGTTGGGTCAGGACGAAACAGGATTAAACTTTTAGTGGTGTCCAACGCTGTTTGCTAGAATCTATAGAAAATCCAGTGCCATTTTTTCTTTGATAACAAGTTGCAAACTTCAGTTGTTGGAGTTTACATTTGATACAGGTGCTCAATTAGATTGGGCAGGCTCAATTGAATTGGACAAAAGACCCGGTCGACCGAGAGCTGTCTCGGGTCGATTGAACTTTTTTCACTCCGGCCAGCCGAGAACCATTTCTCAGATTGACCGCACCAGTTGGACAAGGTCAATACTGGCAGATCTACATGTGTGAGGGAGAGTGTGTGTAAGAGAGTAGCGGGAGAGAATAAAGGGGAAATGGAGTTAGTGGGTTATTCCACTAACACCACAAAAATGATGAAATGTTCATGATTCTACACATTCAAGAGTGATTAATTATTCTCTCTTCTCTCTTAACCGAAACCCAAGAAGAAAAAATATGGGATTTTTCCTTCTTTATTTTGACACACTCTCAAGAGCAAATAAAGAGAAGAAAAATACGATTTTTTTAATCTCTTTGATTTTCGGTTTCCTAAGTTATCTATACTTTGCGAATTCCGGGAAAAGTGTTATCTACACTCCGGAGTTCTTCGGACTAACATCTGAGGTACAGAGTAACAAACTCAGAGGTTGTTGTATGGATACCACTAGAAACCGGAGTTTGAAGGCTATTGCTGGTGATTCTTAATAGCAAAATTCGGGCAACGTCGATGAAATCAACATAAATGTATAATTCCTAACACAGGGTTTTTGGTTTTTTCTCGTGAGTAGATCCTCTAAAGGAACGTAATCCCGTGCTTTTTATTTCCGCCGTGTTTTGGGGATTACAAAATTTTTCTTCAAGCGGTGTTAGAGCCTATCATGAGAACCTAATAACTTTTCTTATGTGTTATTGTGTTTGTATTGGACGGATAATGCATGTCATAGGATGTCTTTATCTTTGTACAGCCTCTGGGAAGTCGTTTAAGTGTTAAACGAATCCCGGAATGAATTGTAAATTCATGTTTTTTGTGGTTTTCTCTTTTCTGGCAAAAGTTTGGTCGACCGAAATTTGTTCGTGGCAGATCGAACATGTGTTACAAAATAGAATTTTGCTATTTCCTAATTTTCGGCCAACCTTTGAGCAATCACGGTCTACCGAGGCTAGTTTATTTACAGGTTAGTCGATCAGAAAGGTTCCGGGTAGACCGAGGTGGCCTAATTCGACCGGAAAGGGGCAGACAATGTGTATTTTCTCTCTTAACATGTTTTTGTGTTTGTCTTTAGCATTGTGCATAGTAATAGCCTTTGACCAGTTGTTTTATTACAATACGGCATGCATGTCGTGCCTTCCCTTATTAAATTCTTGTTGCAATTTTAATCTCGATTGTAACTCGAGAATTCTTTCAATTATGTAAATGTATAGAATAGGATTTTATGTTCTTACATATGTTATAAGTGATGAAGAAATGTGCCCATCAGATGGAGGAAACCACAAGGAGGAGGAAGTCAATAGATAAGATTTTTTGCTTTTCCACCTTTAGACTGACCTAGGATTTTTAGTTGGCTCTGAAAATCCGCGTAGGGGTTATTACTATGTCACATTTTTTTTAAATAATGCCACCAGTTGTGGTGGGGCAGACCCCCTTTTATTAAAGAGCCGAAAGGCCTGAAAAAGAGTCATGGAGGGGGACGTAATACCAAAACTTACACTTCATACATTTAAATGAGCAAAATGCAGGGA
>JAOWBF010000039.1:387903-398062 GCA_028566175.1 Vinca major
CCTGTTAAAGTATTACCAAATTATGCGAATATCGATTTCTCTGTCGTGGACTGTCAAACAGACGATAATCGAAAGTTGTTAGAGAAATTGGATGTTAATCCTAATAGATCAGTGGTTGTGGCTAACAATTTGGCTGAAGGAAGGAAAGGGCTTGGAGGTCATTTCAAAGGAGCTGAAAATAAGACTAATGTAAGATCCATAAACCATCCTATAGGGAAAGGTGTGGAAATTACTATGATAGGAAAAGGTAATAGTGATTCTTGTGTTAGAAAAGGAATTCCAAGAATGGGTAAGCAGAGGAGCATAGTGAAGAAGCCTACTGATAACAGTAGATGGATAGCTAGAGTTGATGAAAAAAGTGATGAAGAACATATTTATAGGGTTCCAATGTCATTTAGTCTTTAATCAAATCATAAATGTTGCTCTTTCAATGTTTTATTGGTCATCTAAGAAAAGGGTCGCGTCGTTTGAAGTTCAGTCTCAGTCTCATACATGCACAGTTGGCGCAGGACTTCTGACTCAAAATTATAGGTCACAGTTCGACAGTCCCTCCTTCCCCTAATGATAAGAAAAACTAAAATATATGCAAATGAAGAAGCATTAAGACAATGGAAGCTCTGAGGATCAGTCTTTGCCAGCATTAGTTTGTAATTTATTGTCTTTTGATAAAATATCAAAAGCATAATATGATTATGCTATACTTATTTCCTTTCTTTGTCATGTTAGTAAGAAACAAACAAAAGTAACAGTCACTCTTCACTTTTTTTCTTTAAAATAATTATCGAGAGAGAAGATGTCAAATCGGGACCTACAATTTCGTGTCAAAAGTATTTGCACTAACTGCTCTAGCCTTCCTAGATCAAAATAACCGTCTCCCTAGTTTTGAGCGAAAAGTGGTGTGCTAACTGCGTCAACCTTCATTGACAGAGATAACCGTTTCCCTCAATCTAAAAGGGAAGAAGGTTGAAACTTACTATCAAAATGACAGTTAAATCTCAACTTATTATCTGACTAACTAATAAGTTAACACATTTTCAAGCAAGAACCATTTGATGGGAATGATGATGATAATTACATTAGCCTTCAAGCACAAGAAAATGCAAATCAGAAACTCTCAACAACCAGCCTTTCCCTTCTCAAATAATCTCTTTCTCCGAAAATTTGTCAAAAACACCTTCACTTCACCACCATGGATGCTAATTCATGGTCGCGAAGATCATTAACGCGCCTATTAATTCTTTCTCTGGCTATCTTTCATCTGGAGAAACAAAACGTTATGGCAGAGAACAGCACCCCTGCTTCCGATGATGCACTGCTCTGCGGCATTGATCTGTCCTTATTTCTACCCCTTCCTTACAGTAATCTACAAAACATGGTCTGTAAACGTCTCTGGAATTCGTTCATGTTACGAGTAAGTTTTCAATCAATTTCAGCAATTCCTGTCATCAGTTTTGATATGTAGCCAATCCAATGTGTTGCCACTTGATGATACAAGTCTCACTTGACTTTGAGTCGGCAAAATCTCTACCCTAAGTTGCACAACCCCAACAGATTAATTGCTATTTTTTGCTTTCTATTGCAGTATTCCCATACAGAAGACAATGTGATCACTATAGTTTTATCAACTTCATCATATACTGTGGGATGGGTAGGGATGGGATTCTCAAGAGATGGAATGATGCTAAATTCTAGCTGTATGGTGGGGTGGATAACTCCTGAAGGTCATGCAAGAATTAAACAGTACTATGTGGAGGGTTTCACACCTTCAGAGATCAAGCCAGAGAAAGGCGAATTGCCGCTAACCAGTGTTCCACCATCTGTTGCAGTTCAAGCTGCATCCATGTATTTGGCTTTCCAATTAAAATTCACAATTCGTCTCAAAAGGCAACCTATTTTGTTAGCTTATTCAAGTAAATATCCTCAGCATCACCATCTTACCATCCACGACGACAAAGCAACAATTTACCTCGACTTCTCTTCAGGTTTGTCATTGAAAGTCTCCCGAGGACTCACTCTGTATCGTCCTACTCTATCTTATCGTCTATCTGAGTCTTAAACAATTCACATATGTCTCACTAAACAGTTTGACAATACTCAGACGGATGAGACAGAGACGGAAAGTGGAACAGAAGATCTGGACTCGTTTTCTTGTTTCAACTTTCAAAATAATAAGATCTATTCAGAGGGTACCTGAGCTTTAAAATCGTATAATGCTGGTCCTTCCTCTTTTTATTTTCAGGTCACTCTGCAGACTCAACATCAACGTCAAGTGCAGAGTATGGCTTCGGGAGCATGAAAAAGACCCACGGGGCATTGAGCGTGCTGGGATGGGGTCTATTTATCCCTTGTGGAGCAATTCTTGCAAGATACCTCAGACATAGGGAGCCCTTGCGGTACTATCTTCATGTAGCAATTCAATTTATAGGTTTCATATTAGGAGTTGCTGCTATAGTTGTCGGATTTTCACTCAACCACAGGCTACAAGAAGCTCATATTATGTCACACAAAACCATTGGGATTTTTGTTCTTGTTTTCACCATTCTACAGGTTTGCTCCAAAACTAAACTAAAGCTAATCAACCAAGAAACCATGTCAAACTCTCCTATAAAGCGAGAAAAACAGAGCATGAATAATGTAGCTTTCTTCTCCTCAGGTCATGGCGTTCTTTGCACGACCCAGTAGGGACAGCAAGAACCGCAAGTACTGGAACTTGTATCATTTCTGGACAGGAAGGATTGCCATCTTTCTAGCAGCTGTAAATATAGTTCTGGGAATCCATATTGGAGATGCCGGTTCGGCCTGGAAGATAGGTTATGGTTTTGTTCTTGGTTTTCTTTTGATGACATGCATCGTTCTGGAAGCAATGTCTAGGCTAAGAAGATCAGAAACACCAGAATTTCCTCCCAACTTCCAAATGAATAATATTTAGGATATGGTTTGCCTATTGTGTAGACTATGTTCCATCACAATGATTTTGCTCCCTTTTTCTCCCACATTTCTAATTCTCTCTGTAAGATAAGGATCGAAGTTTTCCATAATTTTGGAATGCAGTCATGAATACTCTTCTTATGAACGAGTTAAGGTGCTGAGACTCACTTTTCTCAGCACATGCTGACACAATCTCGACATTGATTCTCAATCCAACAGTTGGAAATAGCTATTCACCTAGCTTGAATAGCTATCCACTTATTTAGTTACCTAGCAGTTGGATCAAACTAATCCGACAACTGATAATGCATCAATACATGCTAAAAAAACACGCATAATCACCCCCAACTTTTTTCGGTCTGTTTATAGTAGTAGTTATGTCTCTTCAGCACTCCGTTCTGGGAGTGAGCTATCTACACTACTGGTGATTATGAGAAGCAAAAACTGGGCTATTATTAGGAGAAGAGACTGTTCTAGCTAAAGTGCTAGGTTGAGAGCTCTTCATTCTATACCCCTAGCAAAAACCATACTCTTCAGCTGAGTGCAATTGTATGAGAAACCACATTTTTGTCCCTCATTTTTTCGATTTCCAAATATCCAAATACTACTTACAAGTATCAGTGAGAAGTCTTCAGATAATAAAAGAAAATTCAAGATCTATTCACTATCAAGTGTGTGATATCTGATGCAAATTTGGCAAGCATTAAGAAGCAAGGTAATGGCAAATTATAGAGCAACTATGCTTTGTTAACCTTACTCAGAAGAATATTTGTCCTATACAATTGAATAGTCTAGCTCTGAAGTCAGGAACCAAAAATATATTGAAATCACATGCTCTTTGGGATTAAAAAAACGAAAGATGGATAATTAGGAACTTTGAGTGTCTTCTATTATGCACTCAAGATCAAAATTCTCAAGATCAATTGATAAAAATAAAAAAATAAAAAGAAAGACTCATCACTTAGAAAGAAACATCTAAGACCCAAAAATGAATCTCCTCTGGGAACCTGCATAAACATAAAAATGCCTTGATAAGAGAAATTATTTCTAGATTGAAGAAACAAATGATCAGGCTAAAAAATCGAGAATTTGTGCATATGGGGAATACCCTATTCTGTTAATGAAACTCCTTAAAACATGAAAATGAAAATCATAGGAGGAGAAATAGACTGGCTAACCTGCAGACATCTCTCAAATCGACTACTCAGATATCTAACAGATCGTGATCAGCTAAAGCTTCTGTTCCTAAACACTTCCTTTCCTCTTGTATATCAGTTGAAAATGAATCACCAAAACCCTCATACCAAACTGCTACTGTCTGTTAACGGCATGTAGAAGTTCTACTTAAGCTTAAGCAGCAGTTACTTGGCCAGTTTCATCTGAAGGAAGAGTAGCAGACTTTGGAACTTCCGTTTCTCTGATAACCCTGCTATACACAGCTTTGAATGATTGTGAACTGTAGGGCCTCTTGAGCAAACTAATTGGCATTCGAAGTGTTTGTCTTTTGTTCCTTTTCCCCCGAATTAGTATGTTGAATGTCTTCTCATTGTTACAATTCCCTTGGTGTCCCCACACCTGATCCTCGCCACATTTTCCGGCATTTCCATTTGGATGAACTGCAGGGACATTATTCAAGGTCCCCACCTCCTCTGATACTGGAAGATTTACTTCTTTGTAATCCACGTCTCCAGTATTAATAAGATCAGCAGGTAAATTTGGTGCCAGGCCCAGAGTCTCATTATCTGAATTATCGGATTCCCCTTTTGATTCTTTAGAAGGCTCAGCTATTGGCTCAACCACAGGTGGTGAGAGAGAGAATTCTATTGGATGGCAGGCAGGCCAAACTGTGGCGGGAATGTAATCTGGTACACCGTGGTTCATATTATGCTGCCATGCAAAATGGTTGGGATGGAATGTGCCACTAGTTATAGGGTAAGTACTTGGGGGCAAGTTTGGAGGTAGATTATACGGAGGAGAGTACATAATAGGCAACGTGTGTATTATGTTTGGTGTTGGTGGAGGTGATGGGTATGGATGGTGGGGAGAGGAGCACATTGGACCCGTTAAGACGGTTCCGGGCCCTGGATGAAGAGGCACGTTCATCGTCCACGGGCCAATGCCAGCAACAGTTCCTGGACCAGCAGGAATAGTAAGATTCATCGGCAGTGGAGCAATTCGTGCTGGAGCTGGTGACGGATTGAATGGAGCAGCTGATGCAGACAACTTCTTGTTTGTCAATTCCCGAGTATCACTAGTACGTGAAATTGAAACCTTTATCCTTTCGTCATCCACTCCTTGTGAAATACATTCTGAATGATTTTCAAATGCAAGAGCCTTTGACGGGTCCTCAAAACTATTCTCTGTAGTAGAGTCAGTAGAATCTAGTTTAATATTAATCTGAATGTCCTCGTGTTCTGTTTTAACATCAAGACAGTTGGTGTGACCTGCTACCAAACTTGAAGAAATGGCTTCAGTATCCCTGTTATCACTTGCATGCTCTAAAGGGGTTTCGTCATTCTTACACGTGGCTTCATTTGCATCTTTCAAACTATCCACTGAATCTACAAGTAGATCCTGAACAGTTTCAACCTTCATGTTTTCATTCATTTTTTCTTCCTTCATCTTTTCTTCATCTGTTTTTATGTACTTTTCAGAAGTTTCTTGATCTTCGACATGTTTCTCTCTATTATCCCGAAGTTCATCCACTAAAGGAGCCTGACTATGAGAAACCCTAACCTGCTGTAGTAAAGGAATAGTACCTGGTGGAGCCACAGCTACTTCCTTGTAAGAAGGGGGCTTTCCCAGGGTCACTATTGAACTCTGGTTAGATATTTTTCCAACCTCCTTTGATGTTGAAACTGACCCACTTTCAAGAGAATTTAATAACTCACTTCCATTTTGTGAACTCTCAGTTGTGGCATCTTTGACAGATGAAGGCACAGACTTCACCCTGTATGTTACAGCTCGGACAATTCTCCTGCCAAATTTTGTGCCAGAAGAAGGACACTTTGCCACATAGTAATCTGCATAACTTCCAGGAGATATTGCACGCTTCTTTAACATGTAACATCGACTATTTTGATAGTTATTCTTAAGCTTATTATTATCCATATCAGAGATGTCATCTTTCTTTTGATAACCAATGACCTTGCTAATGATTGGGCGGCGTTGCCTCAGACGTCGCCCATGCAAGCCAGCTGATCTCGGTCGTTGAACTGGCTGCCATTCATCTTCCCCTTCAGCAGGTGTCTCAGGAGAGGGATTATCGGCAACAATTTGCTTTTTAGCTTCATCTACTGTTTTGAGTTCAGTTTCTCTGGACTGAATTGTTTTCTGCTGAATAGTTTCATCATCGGCCCTTTGCTTGGAGTCAATTGGTGGCAGGGGAGATATATGGTCTCCATTGGAATCAGCTTGAGGTTCAGGAATGCTTTTCTCTTCTTCATCTGACCCCTCTTTCAGAGTATCTCCCAGAGAAACCTCAGAAATTGATGTGGTATTGCTGTTCTGCTGAGACTTTCCCTTCACCTGAAAAGAAAAGTAGGACACAGCTACAGATAAGCATACCTCCAACAATATTAATGAATAAATTTTACAAGTTTGTCACGAGTCTCATGAATACATGTAATAGAGGACTACAAGAATACAAAATGAAGGGCAGGTCATCTCAGACAGGAATTCTGTTTCATGAATAAAATGTTCATTATCAAGTATACCTTAGCTAGATAATTCTTCTTCTTTGCTCCCATAGCATCTCTCCCGCTGGCATCAGGGCTTGGATTTATGTAGTCGAGCAAATCTGATACACTGTCAAATAAGATTGGTGAGTAAACAATAGATTTTCCATATATCCATTTTAACGATTCCAAAGCACGTTCACCCGACTAGTATTCTTAAAAGGCAGCAAAATTCAAATGACATACCTGAGGTGGCCTTTGCTGGCAATCGATGCATCAGGCTTCCGAGTGCCATTTCGAGCAGCTTCTTGTTGCTCAAAAGCCTTGGATTCAAAATACTCAAGCCAAGCAGCTGCATCCTGCATCATTAAGGTACATAATTATAAATCCCAAAATGCATGACCAGCAGAACCTTGAACCTTATAAAACTAGAACTGTGCACAGGTGAATATTCGAGAGAAACCTCCAAGAACATGTAGCAATTCTAATTCAACATGAGTGCTGATAAAATGACATTACATCATTACACGAAGCATAACATCTTTTAAATCGCTCAGCATTGAAGTCATTAACAAACCTGTGTGCGAAGATCATCCGGACCAAGTTTTGCACGTAATATCTGCAAGGTTGTTTGTTCATGCTGTACACTTAAAGGATATGCTTCCATCAATGACAGTGCAATTGCTATCGCATGGTAACTTGCTGCAGTCTGCAGAACAATACAAAGGAATTATGTTAGATAAGTGTAGATAAATTTGAGAACCTACTCTCCCACATCATAGCAGAAATGAGAATGCAAGCTAATTTTGAAGCATGTCTAAAACTGCAAAAGAGATTCTCAGAAAATAATTAGCATCAGCTCTGCTATTTTGTGGATCAAGAAATACAAATCCATAATGTTGGCACTTCATGTCAGTGGAAAAAATCTACTATATGAGTACTTTTCTAACTAAACCAGAGGAAATCCACATTGCTGAATTTGTACCCATGGAATCCAAATGAATGCTGAGAAATGGTAGTATGAGCCTTTGGGACACACAAGAAGAGAACACGTTTTAGATTCATCAACAGAAGGGTAAAGAGAAGAAAAAGTAATTTCTTTAGAAAATGTTTTCACGATAGAGTTCCACATAACTTCCAAATTGAACAGCAAAAGCTCTAATATAACCTTCTTGTTTTGGTAAATGCAACTTAAATGTATTAATTTCCTATTAGGATCAAAATAACAAGAATGTATTGCAAATAAGATGGCAGAAAAGTTTTGCCTAAGCTACAAATACAAAAGTCAAAGAATCCATTCAGAAAGAAACTCAAGTAAATTAGCAAGGAACCTGAATATGGTCTGGACCAAGTAGCCTTTGGTTGCACTTGAGTGCTTTGTGGAGGTATCTAAGGGCAACATGCACATTTCCCAAACCTTCTTCCATCATTGCCACATTTATGTATGTTGCAGCAGTATTTGGATGTGATGGGCCGCATGTGAGGTGTAGTAAATATAGGGCTCGCTTCACATATCTAAAACAAACAAAAAATATCCATAATCAAATACTAAAAATAATTCTCCATCTCTCCAAGCCTATGTCCAAACCATCTCCTTGGTTCTGCTTTATGAATTCTACCAAAACATGCCATTTCACTAACTAGGCATTTGCGTGCTCAAACATATAAATAGCCAAATACAGTTCTTAAAGACACGTCATTTTTTAACTCTGGAACATGGTTTGACCACAGGGTCATTTGAAATGAGAAATTAATACTTCTATACGGAGTATGACTTGGAAGAAATTCAAGTCATGTAAAAAGATGAAGTCAAACAGAAGATATTGTATACATATGAATAACAAAGTCAAACCATAAGAGCTACGCACTTGAGAGCTAGCTCCGTGTGTTGAAGTCTGTAATAAAATACAGCAAGATCACCATAACTTTTCATGGTATCTGGATGATCAAGCCCTAGCTCTCGTTCATTAATGTCCAATGCTTTTTGTTGATAGATTGTGGCCTGTTTGATTCAAAAGTTAATAGATACACAGGAACTTAGTAAGATAGAGATCTGAAGTATCAGAAGCAGGTAGAGAACGGGACCAGGACTAGAAAATCATAGTATCTAGCATTGTCTGACCTAGATATTATAATATTCTTTTTAAAAGGTTGTCAAAGTGGTTTTACTCAGAGATGCAAAGATAACAGAATAAAAAAGACAATGGACCTGGTTGAAATCTCCTGTGTGATAGAGAACTACTGCAAGAAGGCTGTAAGCTCCTGCTGTCATTCGATGATAGGGACCACATACAGCTACGAGCTTTGCAAGAGCCTGACAAAAACAGTCATTGGTGAGCCACTTACGAGAACATGTACATGACTTTCGGCATTGTGCATTCTAAAACCAACCAGAGTCTATTATTTTCTTGCCCTTTTCTATTATGGCAGAACAACCAGAGTCTATTATTTTCTTTTTATGGAGGAAAGGCTACAAAGTAAATTTTGAACACGAATAAGGCCTCTTGAATATGAATTACCTTTGTTCCATAGCTCACAGCATCTTCAAGTTTTCCCTTATCGAGAGCTGTTTTAGATGATTCCAAGAGCTGCCTCCCATCTGCAGAAGAACATGCAGCTTGCTACATAGAAACAAAAGATGAATAAGTTCACAGAATATCAATCAATCAATTCAATCACATTTGCACCACAGTGGGGGAAAAATTCTATAAAAATTCCATGAAGTAACAGGCTTAATTACTACCTTATGGACAGGTACTAGGCTCACAATGTCTGCTTTCCGAAAAGGGGTTGCAGAGCTCATATCAAAGTCTCTTGAAACCAGCTCAATACCCACCTATGCAGACAGAGTTACATCAGAGTTAGTTATTTTTCCAATAGCAAAATCTTCATCCTAAAGTCGCACCAAAATCTACTTTCGAGGAAAGTTAGAAGTTTCCTTTCATCAGTGTTTTGCAGTTAAGAGAATGAAGCTGCCTTTAGCATCCTTTCCTCTTAATATGTTTACCAAGAAGCCACTTACAAGTGCAAAATATTGAAGATACAGTATCTGCTCGTTTGTCAATTCAATTTAATAAAAGAGTAACACTCCGGGTTTATAATACCTTGTGGCATAAACCACGAAGAATGGAAAATTTCCTGAAATCTTTGTAGTTTGAGATGCTAAGATCCCATCCGTATCTCTTCATTAGGAAAACCTCCAGCCATCTCCATACAAGGGAATGAACACCAATAGATTGATTTGACCGTTCAGTTTCAGGAACCCCAAGCATCAAGTTTAGAGCAGCAGCAATTACTGCGGGCAAATTCTCAGTCTCGGAAACAGCAGCAATCACTGCCTGCAGAACATGCTTAAAAGCCCGCACTATCATCTCATGCATACATAGAGATTGCACGTGTGATAACTTCTCAGAAAGCTTAACCTGCCCAATAGAAGTAAGAGTGATTTACATGCATGTCCACAAGTGCAATACCCACTACAACAACAACAACAACAATAGCATAACCCATTAAGTCCCCAATAATTGGGGGTATGGGCGGGGATGGACGGGAGA
>JAOWBF010000039.1:398162-410780 GCA_028566175.1 Vinca major
ATAGGGACCACATACAGCTACGAGCTTTGCAAGAGCCTGACAAAAGAGTCATGGGTAGCCACTTACGCAAACATGTATATGACTTCAGCAATGTGCATTCTTAAACTAACTAGAGACTATTATTTTCTTGCTTTTTCTTTAAGGCATAACAATCAAATACAACAATCACGTAAAAGTTATTTCAACAACAACAACAACCAAGCCTTAATCCCAATATAATTGGGGTCGGCTACATGAACAAAGTAAGGAGGAGACCACAAAGTAAGGATTGAACAAGGATTAGGCCTTATTAGGTTCTTGGATATGAATTACCTTTGTCCCGTAGCTCACAGCATCTTCAAGCTTTCCCTTATCAAGAGCTGTTTTAGATGATTCCAAGAGCTGCCTCCCATCTGCAGAAGAACATGCAGCTTGCTGCATTGAAACAAGAGATGAGAAGTTCACAGAATATCAATCAATTGAATCACATGTTATTCAGCACTTTAGGAAACAACTTCTCTAAGAATTCCATGAGGTAGCAAGCTTAATTATTACCTTATAGACCGGTACTAGGCTCACAATGTCTACTTTCCGAAAGGGGGTTGCAGAGCTCATATCAAAGTCTCTTGGAACCAGCTCAATACCCACCTATGCAGGCAAAGACAGTTATATCAGAGTTAATTGTCCTTCCGATAGAAAAATCTTCATCCTAAATACGCAAAAAAAAAAAAAAAAGTCTATCTGAGAAAAGTTTAGCAGGTTCTCTTCATCTGTGTTTTGACCCTGTCTTTTACATTGTCCTCATAATATGTTCACCAAAAAGCCACTTCCAAGTGCAAAATATTGAAGATACAGTATTTGCTTGTTTCTAAATACAATATAATCAAATAGTAACACTTCAGACTTATAATACCTTGTGGCACAGACCACGAAGAATCGCAAATTTCCTGACATCTTTGTAGTTTGAGATGCTAATATCCCATTCATATCTCTTCTTTAGGAAAACCTCCAGCCATCTCCATACAAGGGGATGAACACCGACATATTCATTTGATCCTTCATTTTCAGGAACCCCAAGCATCAAGTTCAGGGCAGCAGCAATTACTGCGGGCAAATTCTCAGTCTTGGAAACAGCAGCAATCACTGCCTGCAGAACATGCTTAAAAGCACGCACTATCATCTCATGCATACATAGAGATTGCACGTGTGATAACTTCTCCGATAGCTTAACCTGTCCAATAGAAGTAAGAGTGAATTAATGCATGTCCGAATGCAATACCATCGGGACCAATAAAATCTTCTTTCCATACAGGAATCAAAATAAATTTGTATAATTAGTAAATAGATATTTAGTAAAAAGAGTGAAGCAAACTTATAAATCAGAATTTAAGAGTGATTGTATCTGGAAGATTGAAAGCAACTTAGTATAGCAAGAAAAATTCACTCCCCTGAGAAATAGTTTCTCAAATTCCACTCAAAGACAAGGCAGTTGTAAAATTTAATCATAAAAAGGAGAACGAAAGAAATATTTACTAAAAGTAAGAGAAAAATGAAGGGGTGAAATCTGTAGAATATGGTCTTAAACCGTGAGTGAACAACATTTGGGAGATACTTAAGGAAGTTTGGAAAATTATACCATTCCAAAGGTACTTACAACTTGTCCAAGCGAGCGCATTCGGAGGCCTCTGGTATGCATAAAATCTGTCAAGGTTCGACCATCTACTGGTGAGAGTTCCAGAGAACCAAAATCTGCAACCTGTATTCCATGATAGATGCAAGATAGATACACGATGGTAATGCTTATATAAGTTTCAGAATGAAAGAGTACATATTTATATGCTTACCAATTTTGGAAGAGCAACTTCACTGTAATATTTCTTGGACAAGCCAATCAACTCTTGCAATGACTACCAATGAGACATAGCAGTTTAGCGCATTCTTTTGCTTTTTTCATTTTTAAAAAAAAAAGGAAAAGTAACTTCCCAAAACTAGTGATGTTTACCTTGCGATGTAGTCCAGTCTCGGACTCCTTTAACCGAGTAAAAGCAGAATCAGGCAAAATCTGCTTCAGTTTAAGCTCATTTTCATCAGCATCAGTCTCAACATGAGATTCTGTAGAAGATGTAGTAATTTTTTCTGCTTCTGCATTCACGTCATCATTGATGGAGTTGATGTTTCCACTTTCAGCAGTAGTTCCATCAGAAGTCTTCTTTTTGTTTTTAAGTGATTTAAGCGGTTTTCCAAGTCCTTCAACTTTCATTTCGTTCTTAATCTTCTCATTCGGTGATGGTTTCTTTTCTTTTTCTGCTTTCTTCTGATCTTGCAAATGCTGGATCCAACAAGCTCCAAGTTCCCATCTCACATAAGTTTCGCCTTCAAGTTGTTTTTCCTCAATCTTGTGAAGGCTCTCTTCCAATAAAACCTCAACAAAAGCACGGGAAGAATTAAGCTCCTCTAGCTCCGAACTTTGCGACGGAGGTGAGGATTTATTTTGCTCCAAAGCTGCTTTCTCATGAAGAAGAAATCTCAAACTGCAAGCAGATTACTCAAACATTAACAAATATGAGGTGAAAAAAGTGAGCTGATAAGAAGATAACTCAACCAGTAAGACTTTCCTCTTTCACCAGTTATCCAACTATGGGTGCAATTTTATGTCTACTAAAATAAAATTGAAATACTGTAAACAACAAATGCTTCATACATTCATTTTCATCTTGGCTTTCATCAGTAAGTGATCTTAGAGATCCTCAAAGTATGCAATTTCTTCAACAGAAATATGGAAATACACAAGTAATAGGCGAAAAAACACATCAAGATCCATGTCTTATCTATATGGATAACTTTGTGATGCAGTAAGTGGGTAAACCTGTTAATATTGAGGGCATTAGCGCCACCTTCAGGCTGATCACAAAGTTCAAGGCTTTGCACTGGAGGACCCATGTATTTATCCTCTTTCTCTTTCACTTTTACAATTGCTACATAACCACAATACCTCAGATTGACAACCCCCAAAGTAGCAATATCCTGCACTCAAAAATTGACACATTTAACTAAATTGCACTAAATCAAGAAGAAAACAGCAAATCCCCAGGCAAACTAATTAACTGGTCTCTTTGATATTCTCTTACATGGGCAGCCGTGTTTTCATCAGCAGTGACTCCCTTCAATAGGTTCCTTTCAATTAACTTTTCCGTATTTACACCAGTTGCTTGAGTTCCATCAATCTTAGTATCCATTTTGCAGCTGGCATTCAAAGCATCTTTCATGACAGATATGATTAGGTCCCCTACTTTCTCTGTGTAAATTATTTCACTGCTAACAGCTGAATGAGATAATTCTGGTTTTCCCATCACATGTTGTACAGCAGAGATGGCTCTAAAAATTGCAACATCTACAAATAAACTGTGTAGAAGAAAAGCTTTTCTATCTCGTATTTGCCTCTCCTCAGGGGTCTTGCACGGCATGGAAGCTAAAAATATTAGTTCATTTGCATAAGGTAGCAGATCACTCTTGCCGTCTCGGCCCAGACCACCTCCGTCTCCTCCCCAGTTTTGATCCTCAATAGGGAGGGCAGGAAAAATGGAAGGGGACATTGCAGCTACAGGAGGAATAAGCCATGTATTTGCCCTGAAGCCATATGGCAGATTCCCAAACTGCGAATAAAAAATGTTAAATAGTTATTGAGGTGCAAAAGAAGAACATAGCAGCATAAGTAATAACAGTGTATGCAAGCAAAAAAAGACCCATTAGAAAATTTCTGCACCTTGTTACGCTCTGCAAATGCTTTCAGGAGATCATCATAAGCCTGTGGTCACCAAAAATGTAACAGGTCAAAATGTAAACAAGTATCGCGCCAAGAATAATGAGGATTTTCTAAACCCTTTGATAGGACCGCAATGCATCTCATGTGCTGACAGTCAAGAGGAAGCAGTATCCAATCTTTGGAATATAAAGGAAATTGGAAGATAGAAATAAAGAACTCAAACATTCCATTATAATCAACCAAGTAAAACGCAATTAAAAGAACGATTTTTACAAGTCCATCAAATACCAAAGCAACATGATTTTCCTGTCCCCCAAAGACAAACCAATGAGCAACTTGAGATGTTACATCAAATATTACATGATAGAAAAATATTTCATTGGGGTTTTTCCCTCTAGTGGGATGGGGTGCAAGACAAAATTTTAACACGTTCTGGCTGCAATATGAGAATTTTATGTTTTAGCTACCCAACACATAATCAATGGCTTAAGAACCCCCACGTCACGGAAGATTTGACTATTTCATATCAATGGAAAGATTGGGACAATCAAACCAGAAAATAAAGACTGATTTTTTTTTCTCCGGCCACATTTCAATACTATAATGGGATTAGTTTAAGCAATTAACAGAGCAAATATTTTGGAACAATATGCAAAATCTAGTGCATTAACTGAACTGACATTGTCAAAGGCTCTACTCAGCTGTCTTAACAGATCAACAAGATTGTGACATAGAATCCGCTGCTTTCCAGAACTGGTAAACCCCTTCCGACAAGCCTCCACAGTTACAATCTTTCCATTACAAAGCTTTACCTGAGATTATTAACATAAGCACCTTATTATCACAGCTCAAATTGGTTTATTTGCATATTTCCTCAGTAAAAGTTTTGGAATGTAAAGAAAAAATCTTACTTCAAAAGAGAAAAGATGATCAGTTGCTAAACTCTCATCATCCTGCTCTCTTCTTGCTTTTCTTATAACTGTCATAATCATGAAGCCAAATAAGTAAAAATAAATTTTAATTTCCCAAAGAATTCTGAAAAAGGAAAAAGGAAAAATACTTTCCACAATATAGGCAACATTTGCATTTTTTCTATATTTCAAAACATTTGCTACATTTCACATATTTATTATAATATTTTAGGTCCTATCTAATTACTTAACTAATTGTTAATAATAATTCATCAGTAATTAATTAATGACATTTTAGACTTCTTTCGTTACGATAATTGTCTTTTAATCATGGTACGGGCTAGAAGTGCAAATGTTGCATGTATTGCGGAATGGCGAAAGTAATCCTTCGAGTTTGAACACTTACACCCTGCCTCTGAAATTTTTAAAAATACTAGATATAGTGATATATAGTAATTTTTACATATAGTTTGAATTTTTTATCAAGTTCGGATTTTTTTTTAGTTTTTATAAGTAGATTGACATATTGTTGCAATTTTTCGTCCAAAAATTCAATTTCTGCCTTCGCCCCGACTTACACTGAAGAGGAGGAGTGAGATGAGAAAGAGAGAAGAACTCGTAGAAGCTACCAAGCCTAGGGCACGAACTGCTCATTTCTTCATCTCCTTCAATTGCAGCGGCAGCATCTTTAGACTCCACCACCACCGTAGACGGCGGAGTTGGTGGCGGCGAAGACTTGCTTCCATGCCTCGATTTCTTCGAGCTCTTGGATTCCGCCGCCGCCGGCCGGACATTCTTCTCGCTCTTCGCCGCCTCTTTGGTGGCTGACGGCCCAAAGCTGGTGGTGCAGGCAACTATGTCCAGCAGCCTTCTAACGTGTGCCGTGGCGGTTTCTTCATCGTAGTCCTCTGTGAAATAGTTAATTAAAAAGATTGAGGGTAAAGAGGAATTTGAGCAAAGTAAGCTTTATGTAAAATGGAACGTCGTCGTTGATACCTTCTCCGAGGGTGAGGGTGCAAGGTTTCAGTGCGGCAACGTCCACCGTATCTTTTAATCGTGGCCCTCGGACTTCATGAGATAAATGAAAATTGGTAATATTGCAAGTTATTGTATTCACTGATAGTAAACGACGAACATCTATTATCCTATCCGTTGAAATTCCCTGCAATATTTAAAATTAGAAAGAAAAAAAAAACATTAGCAAATTATCAAGGAAAATACTACTTCATCTTGACTCAATATTTTCATTATGAAGTAGTGATGTATTTTATTAAATTAGGATAATCATCGGACAAAATTGTATATATTGCGTGTAACATTAGTTCAAAGTTTTGAAATTGATGCGTGCAACTTTCTAATGAAGTTAACGTCGACTCTATCTGTACATTATTTTTCAACCGTTAAAATTTGCGTAAACGACTTTTCATTAATTAGTGACTCAGTTGTGATTGTTGAAAAAGTACTTCTAACTAATTGAACCACCAACCTTATCACTTATTTTTGCCAAAAATCAGTATGAAACTATGGGCAGGGAAAATGAGGGGAAAAAAGTAGCAAAGTGGATGAACTACCAAGATTCATATCCCACCAATAGAGTGAGAGAAATGCAAGCCATTATTGCTAGTATTACTATATTGTGTGTTTCTAGTCGTGTATGTATGCTAAATTGTGTTTTATTATAAAAATCAAAATTTGAGTGTGAACAATTATAAGTTAAGGAGAATTAACGTAATTAATTACGAAATTTTTACTCAGAAAAATAGGTTCAATTTTGATACTCTTTTTCAATATATTTTTTAAAAATAAATAAATTCTGATATTATATGAATTATTATAATTGCAAAACAAACCTTCAAAACAACATTTGTCTCGTCCGGGAGGTTTATCCTTATGTCCACAGCAACAGGAAGAACTGCAAAATTAAATACAAAATTCATCAACGTTTTGATTCTGCTACAATAAATATGCTTCAAGTTTTATACCCATTATTCATCAAAATAAATAATAATTATATACCAATGATTAAGAAGAAGAAAAATCAACTCTTACCCTTCTCTTCCTTCTTCTTCTTGTCGCCTTTCGTCTTGCCTCGACCATACTTTGGTGCCATTTTCAACTCTAGCTAGATAGCTCGACTGTTACAGAAGAAACTTTAGCTCTCGAAAAGTATATATATATGCCATAAAATGCATGTGCAACCAGCTTGGGGACGAAACTGATAAAAAAATTCAAAATTTTCTAAAATACACATAAAATTTTGATAAATGATAGTATTTTTAAAAATCTTAGGGGCGAGCCCTGCCTTAGATTACATTGAAGATTTGTCAAGCGTTTTAACTATCATACAGGTGCCCAATTCTTCGTTGAAAGAACAAGTGAGGGAGGATATATACGACCAAAGGGAATATGGAGAAATTGAAAAACTGTACAAAGCGATGTATATAAGATAATCAAGGAATACAAACTTGTCATGTATAATCCGGTCTGTCCGTTGCTTCCATTGAGGACTAGTTAAGTAATGATTACAATGGAATTGGGATCCAATAGTCTAAAAATAACTGAAAAGGACCAATCAAAAAATATCACATGAACAAATTCCAATTCTTCTTGAATGAGACATCTGCTTTTTTTAATGCTATGAAATTGTTTAAAGCGCCCATTGATTTTTATACTCCCTCCAATTTAAAACTTATCATGCAATTGAATAAACTAATTAGAATTACTAAACTGCTCATAATAAATACTTTAAAAAACAAAAAATAATAGAAAGTATTATAGGAACTACACATTTTGACCAAAATAAACATATGGAGAAAATGATGTAGGGCATATTTTTGTAAAATGAGTTATATTTTGTGACAAAAACAACTCAGACAAAGATTTATATTTCGAATCGGAGGGAGTATTAGATAAGGCTAGGCCTAGGGATGACAATTAGGGCAGGTGAATTGGAGATCCGGATTGACACAACTCGGTTGGGCCGGGAATTCCCCGGTTTAAGTTGGGAGTGGAGATGAATTTGGCCCCGCTAGCGGGCCGGGCGGGTGAAATAATATCCCAGCCCCAGCCTTCCCCGCAGAAAGAGCATAAAATACCTACAAATGAAATAGACGTCTAATTTGGAGAAGATCGCGTGAATCAAATTCTTTTTTGGACTCCTCCTAAAATACATGGATTGAGAAAGTTAAAAAGTCTTCCATTAATTTATTTAATGAGTACAAGTAAAAAAAAATAAGAAGCAATCAAATAGCCCAAGGAGTTTTTCGACTTCTCAATCTTTGATTCTTGGGAAGAGGTCACATGTCTTGTAAAATGATCTATATTATGTTATTGGGCAGCAAATGAGCGGTGTCTACAAACTAGCATCATTTAGTGAGTAAACTAATATCAATTTAGATTATGCTGTTTCAATTTACATGCATTAAATATTTTATTTTACAATTCTATATCATTTTTTCAAGGTTTTATTTAGGAATTTTTGTTAAAATTGCACTATTTTTTTTCTAGTAGAGCTTTAACCTCTACTGGGACGAAAGTGGAAATTTGGGGAAAAAATTCCCTGTTTCTCCCCAATTAAGGGTGGGCCTCCACTTGAGTTGGGGATGAGATGCCCATCCATCCCAGTGATAGAGCTGGGTCAGGAATGAGGGTACGATGAAAAAGTCGGAATTGGAGTTGGAGATCATGGTATCCACCCCCACCTGGCCCCATTGTCATCCCTTAGGCTAGCGATAATGCCAAGACAAATTTCCTCATGCCAAGGCAACTTAGCTTAAAATGACTAAATTGCCCTTTTAGTTAATATTAATATCTTCCATTAAATATCTCTAATATTTTCTTTCCTACTTTATTCACACACTCTCTCAATTTTGTCGCAACCCTCTCATTTTCTCACTCCCTTCTCTCTTCTCTCTAACGATAATAAGCTAAATTCATCAAGTGATTAGAGATTTAGAGACACATCAATCGGATCGTCAAACTTCAATTGAATTCAGAGTTGGAAAATTTCAGAGGAACTATTGATTAAAGACGAAAAAATGTCAAATTAATAATTTCACGGTGGCCATTGAGTGAAAAATTTGCAAAAAGACGTCAAGTAGAGAAGAAAGAAAAAGAGTGTGGATTGTGGAGATAGGAGTGAGAAAGTTGGCACAAAAGATTGGACAAAGATTTAATAAAAGGTACCAGTGTTGATATAAAGGGTAATATAATCATTTTAAAGTAAATTTATCTTATAGTTATCAGATAAGTGTGATTTTTAGCACTTTAATTGTAGCTAATAGGTAGCAAGTTTTATAAAAAAAAGAAAAAAAAGTGCATTCAGATCACTAAAGTAATTGAAAACAAATATTCCCTCCATTCTTAAATATAATACTCGTTAGATAATTTGAGAAAATTAAACAAATTATCATTTCTACTTAAATTTTTAATATTTCCCCCATCCTCTCTTTCTCTCACACTTATACATCATAAAAAAAGAAAAATACTGAAGATATAATTGGAATGAATTGTTGACAACTAATAAAAAAATCTTAAACGATAATTAATTTAGATATCTAAATATCTCTTAAATGATAATTAATAAGGAATGTAGGGAGTACTATATTGTATATTAAATCATTAATAGCTAAGCGACTACAGATTGGTCGTTACACTAACTTGTTTCGATTAAATTGAGTCCATGCTTAGCAACCTTTTGGTTGCAATATGGAGTCGATGGTTGATGATCATGTGGTGATAGGCTCGCCCCATTTTGAGATATTTAAGATTATCGATCATATTAGAAAAAAAAATCCACATGAATAACTATAAGAATTTGGTCCACGATACGTTTAAGAATCTCTATCTTTTAATTAAATATTGAGAAAAAGAACAAAACACCTTGAGAGATTTAAATCAAGGTTTTAAAACCCCGACTCAAACATCTATACAAAAATGTTATTGAGTCAATTGTCAATGGTAAAACTAATGGCTTACGTCAAAAATATTTTTAAAAATAATTATTAATAATCGATTAATATAATTATTTAATTAAAAATCTAACTCAGTTAAAATATAATCAATAATACTTTACTAATTTGACAAATTAACGTTCAACATTTGTCAAAATGCCTCATAAGTTACAACATAAGTTTGATCTAATCAATAATTGAGTGACAAATCTTTATTATTATTATTATTGTTATTGTTGTTGTTGTAATTATTTGGAGGGAACCTAATAGTAGAAAAATGAGTGATTTAAAAAAGGGGAATTAAAATTGAACTCATGTCATGAGGCTCCTGTTGGAGGAATTGTTTTTCTCAAAGTATTAAAGTGTAACTAATGTGTCGTGAGCATATATTTGAGCTAATATATTTATATGTTACACCACTCAGTTTTAAATATTATTGAATTTATCACGAAGTGGGTTGCACAAGCTTCGCGATGATATATAACATGTGAGAAAACCAATTATTGGTGTGAATGATAAATTGGTATAAAGTGGGGTGGATGAAATGTGTAAATGGGGTTTTTTAAAAAACCACATCCCACATAGGAAACCAATGAAAGTGTTTTTCACTTTATAAGGAAAAGTCGTTCAAATGAGTTTAAATTGTATTGCCACTATTATGCCTCAAGTGATAACCTCGTGTGCGCCTGCGCAGGGGTGCAAACAGAATGTCTGTTGATACCAAATTAGCTTATACTTGTGTGCATGCGCGACCTGCGTACACGAATGCCGGACAAAAACTCGCAGGCCTGATCAACCACGTTTTTGCTACTAGTTTGAATATTTACAATTCTAATGATGTGCTTTATGGTTTCAGAATTACTGAGAGTAATTTGAATGGACTGTAACAGCAGGAATTTAACTGATCATTATTTGCTTGACTGTAACAGCCAGTTTGTATTGTTGTAATGAAACCTGGGCTGTTACAAGTCTCATTTCAGAGCCTATATAAGGCTGCTGCCTGCCAGAAGAATAATATCCCTAAAAAAAAAAAATTCCGTCTACCTCTACATTCTGCTCGTTATTTTTCCTTTACTTCATAAGCATTCTGCTGAGAGTTCCACACTGTTAAAATATTCGAAGTTTCTGTTTCTCTTGCTTCAGAGAAACAGAAAGTGTTTGGGTGTTGTACTTTGAGAGTTCAGTGTTCAAGAGTGCTAGAAGCTAATCAAAGGCCGGACACATTGAACTTAAGAGGAAGCGGTAAACTGCTATCTCCTCCAGGAGAAAATCCAAACCGGTTAAGGTTTTAGTATTGTATTTACTGTTTTTATTATTTACTATAAAGCATACTGCAATAATATTTTTCCAGTCCAGTATATATATATTTAAATATTACAGTATACTGTTTTCTGTTTTCAGTTTCTGTCCAGAAATTATTTTTCAGTGCAGAATTTATTTAATTTTCAGTGCAGAATATCTATCCAGAAAGTATTAAACCAGTGCAGTTTAATTCTCAAATTTCTCGGTATTCCAGAAATAAATTCCAATAGTCTTAAGTTCAATATTTCTTTGTTATTTTTCTATTTCTGTTTCTACTGATTAATTACTAACTTGTGTTCTGTTTTTATTTTAGAGAAATGACAAACCCTGAGAATGAATCTGCTGCAACAAACATTGGCACTTGTTCCGGTGATATTCCGTTTGGAGTTCCAACTACAGTGGTTCCCCATTTCGGGAATCAGACAGGCTGTATTGAGACAGTCTTCTCACATTTTGTTGCTGCCATGCCAAACTGACCAATTCATTTTGGTCAGTTTGACAAACTCGACAAGTTTAAGGGTGGCGCAACTTTAAGTTGTGGAAAGAAAAAATTATGTTTATTCTGACCACTGAACATCTGATTTGGTTTATCACTGAGGATAAACAAGTGGAGGACATTAATGATCCTCAATCTAAAACAACTGTACGAGCTTGGCTAAGTGCGGACTATCTCTGTCGGCACAGTATATTAAAGAACTTACATGATTCTCTTTATTAGTTATACTATGAAAAAAGTACAGTAAAAGATTTGTGGGAATCTCTACTGAAAAAATATACTGTGGACGATGCGGGTTCAAAAAGTTTATTGCTGCTCGTTTCCATGATTTCAGAATGGTGCATGGAAAGTCTGTTCTTCAACAGAGTGAAGAGCTTCAAAAGGTTTGTCATGATCTTGCCGCTGAGGGCATGGGAATTAACGACTCTTTACAAGTGGCGTTGTTGATTGAGAAGCTCCCTCATTCTTGGGATGATTTCAAGCATTACCTGAAACACAAGAAAAAGGAAATGACTCTGGAAGATCTGATGTTGAAACTGAGGATTGAACAGGACTCACGAAAGATGAGTAAGAAGCCCAATAGCTTTGTGGCTAAGGCTAATGTAGTTGAAATTGACAACTCAAGGAATAAAGCTAACAGAAAGTGTCCAAATGAGTCAAAAGGTTCAAACTCCAAGTTTATAGGAACCTGCTATGTGTGTGGTAAACTTGACCACAAAGCAAAGATTGCCGCAGTCGAGTTACAGTAACTAACAAGAACAAGAGGAATCCTGGTGCTGGGAACAAGAATCGGAATCAGAGGGTTGCTCAAGTTAATGTGGCATAAGATGGAAGATTGGGTTTTGGAATAGAAGGCATGCATCTGGTAGCTGTCGTTTCAGAGGTTAACTTGGTTGGAGGCAACCAAAAGGAGTGGTTTGTTGATACGGGGGCCACTCGTCACATTTGTACGAACAAGTGGATGTTCAAGACATACCAAGTTGTTGAAGATGAAGTCTGCTATATGGGGAACTCTGCGGTCTCCAAAGTAGAAGGAAAGGGCACTGTTGTCCTAAAAATGACATCGGGAAAGGAGGTGACTCTGACTGATGTGTACCATGTGCCAGAGATCCGAAGGAACCTCGTTTCGGGAATAGTGCTGAACAACAAAGGTTTTAGACTTGTCTTTGAAGCAAACAAGTTTATACTTACCAAGAGTGGTGCCTTTGTGGGAAA
>JAOWBF010000039.1:423905-438741 GCA_028566175.1 Vinca major
CAATAATTGAGATGATTCACAGGTCGCAACAGTTAAAAAAATTGAGTCTGAAGACCCTTAATTTCGTGATGGTTAGTACACTATTTTGTCAAAACATGAAAAAAAAAATCTAGATGATTCACCAGTCGCAACAGTAAAAAAATTTGAGACCTAAGACCCTAAATTCGTGATGGTTAGTACACGTTTTTTTTCCTCCAAAACTTGACAATAATAGAGATTATTAATCGATCATGATAGTTGAAAAAATCGAGTCCGAAGTTCCTAAATTCGTGATGGTTAGTACATGGTTTTGTCAAAAAATGAAAATAATCGAGATTATTCACCGTTCGGAAAAAAGTTTAAAAAATTAGTCAGAAGACCCAAAATTCGTGATTATTATTAGTACACGATTTTGCAAAACTTGAAAATAATCGAGATTATGCACGGGTTGTAACATTTGAAAATTTCGAATCCGAATACCCTAAATTCGTGATGGGTTGTACACGATTTTTTTGAAACTTGACAATAATGGAGATTATTCACCTTTGCAACATTTTAAAATTTTGAGTCTGAAGACACAAAATTTGTGATGGTTAGTACACGATTCTGTCAAACTAGACAATAATCGATATTATTCACAGGTCAAAACAGTTGAAAATTTTGAGTCTGAAAACCCTAAATTTGTTATGTTTATAGTACACGCTTTTTGTCAAAACATGACAATAATAAATATTATTATCGCCGACCGCAACAGTTGAAAGTTTTGGGTCTGAATGCTCAAATTTGGGATGGGTATAGTACATGAGTTTTTCAGAACTTGACAGTTTCGAGATATTTCTCCGGTCACAAAAGTTTAATAAATTCGATTCCAAAGATCCTAAATGGGTGATGGTACGATTTTGTCAAAACTTATCAAAAAATAATATTATTCACGGGTCGCAATAGTTTAAAAAAATTGTGATGGTTAAGTGCACGATTTGTTCAAAATTTGATTATGTCAAAACTTGACAATAATCGAGATTATTCACCGGTTGAAATATTTGAAAAATTCAAGTTTGAATACCCAAAATTTGTGATGGTTAGTACATGATTTATTCAAAACAAGTCAATAATCGAGATTATTCACTGGTTGCAACAGTTGAAAATTTGAGTCCGATTCGTGATGGTTAGTACACTATTTTGTCAAAATTTGACAATAATATTGATTATTCACTGTTAGCAATAGTTGAAACCCGTGAAAATTTGAGTCCGAAGACCCTAAATTCGTGATGGTTACTACACGATTTTGTCAAAACTTGACAATAATCGAGATTATTTATGGGGCCGCAAAGTTTAAATACTAGAGCCTAAAGACCCTAAATTCGTGATGGTTAATCCACATTTTTTGTCAAAAATGAAAGTATACAAGATTAATCACCGGTCGCAACATTTAAATATTTTGAGCCCGAATACCTAAAATTGATGGTTAGTACACGATTTTGCAAAACTTTACAATAATCGAGATTATTCAGTGGCCGCAACAATTGAAAATTTTGAGTTCGAAGACCCTAAATTCGTGATTGTTAATACACGATTTGTTCAAATCATGACAATAATTCAGATTATTCACCGGGATGGTAGTACATGATTCATGATGGGTAGTACATGATTTTGTCAAAACTATACAATAATCGATATTATTCACGGGTCGCAACAGTTGAAAAATTCGAGTCTAAAAACCCTAAATTCGTGATACATGATTTTGTCAAAACAAGACAACAATCGAAATTATTCATTGGTCGCAACAATTAAAATAATTGAGTATGAAAACCTTAAATTCGTTATGTTTAGAACAGGATTTTGTGAAAACATTGACAATACTCGAGATTATTCATCGGTCACAACAGTTGAAAAATTCAAGTCCGAAGACCTTAAATTCGGGATGGTTATTACACGATTTTGTAAAAACTTGACAATAATCAAGATTATTCACGGGTCGAAACAGTTGAAAAACTCAAGTCTGAACACCCTAAATTCGTAATGGTTATTACACGATTTTGTAAAAACTTGACAATAATCGAGGATGCAACCGTTGAAAAAATCGAGTCTGAAGATCCTAAATTCGTAGTACAGGATTTTGTCAAAATAAAAATAATCGAGATTATTCACCGCAAAAGTTAAAAATTTGAGTCTGAATACCCAAAATTCGTGATGGCTAGTATAAGATTTTATCAAAACTTGACAATAATTGAGATTATGCACGGGTCGCAACAATTGAAGATTTTGAGCTTGAAGAGTCTAAATTCTTGATGGTTAGTACATGATTTTGTCAAAAATTAAACAATAATTGAGATTATTTATCGGTCGCAACAGTTAAATTTTTTGAATCCGAATATCTTAAATTCGTGATGGTTAGTACACGATTTTGTAAAAAAATGACAATAATCGAGATTATTCACGAGTAACCCGACGTCACTAAATCTTTGATGGTTAGTACACGGTTATTTATGAACTTTACAAAAATCACAATTTTTAGTCAATCGAAACAATTAAAAAACATGAGCCCAACTCCCCCAAATTCTTGATGTTTAAATTCATGCCCAGCGTTCCTAAATGCGTGATGGGTACACGATTTTGTCATAACTTAACTAAAAAGACGATTATTCAACGGAAGAAACAATTGAAATAATCGAGCCCGACGTCACCAAGTATGGGATGGTTACTACACGATTGTTTATGAACTTGAATAAAATCACAATATTTCATCAATCGAAAAATCAGAGCCTGGCATCTCATAATTAAAACTTGATTAAAATCACGAATATTTGCCAGTGGAAATAAATGAAAAATCTAAGCCCGACGACCTTTAAATTCATGTTGTACGCGATTTTGCCTGAACTTGTCCAAAATTGAGATTATTCACCGGTCGCAATAAGTTGAAAAAACTGAAATATAATAATTTAAACGAGATCAACCTTAAACTCTGAAAGACCAACCTTAAGCAGTAAACTGTAATGTATTATAGAGACGGGGAATGTTATAAAAGATCTGGTGCCCATTAGAAGGCTATTTTGAATTTTACTTCATGTGGAAATGTCTACTAGAATAAAATTTCAAGGTTTTGAAGCAAAATGTTGTATTATCCATTCTAGATTAAACTACAGGGAGACAAATTTCTCGAATGCACTTCGTGAAATATTTCGCGGGGATCTACAATTTCATATAAAAAGTATTATAGATATGAGTAACTGCAATAAAAGAAGGAAAGCTCTTGCCTCCAAGATGATGAATTTATCCTCTTGAGCTTATCTTTGCACTTTTGTACATCTCATCAACGATATTCTGCAACACCATTTATCCACCGTTCAGCGTGAAAACAGTTATCTATTGTAGGGTAAGGTTTTGCGAGTGTGAATCTATCGTTCTAGAACGCGTTAAAAACCAGACAACCATAATGCAATAAGAATGGGATCAAACAGAAAAATGAGCGAACCTGATAATACTTGAGAAACTGGGCTCTCTTTTTCTTGTAAGTAGGCGTCAGGAGATCACGCTCCATATCAAAAGGTATAGGGTCCAGGTGTATAGCTTTGACAAACTCGAAGCCTTTTAACTGTGAACAGCAATGAATACGTTTTGAGCTAGAAAATCTAGTAGAGGATACGGACAGATGCATAGTAAAGGAAATGAGGGAGGACCTTTTTCTCTTTTCCAATATTAGTCAGTTCTTGGAAAATATATGCTTTTGCCAATGGATTCTCACATAGAGCACTGAAATCTCCGGTCACTCCATTCTCCTCAGCCCATTGTTCAAGCGATTCCATGTTAGGGTTGACAACAGCAACGAGAAATGACTCAAAACTGTTACCATAGATCCATATCTGGAAAAAAAAAATAGGCCGAAAGAATTTGTTCAATCATTTCAATGGCACTCGAAACAGGAACTGAAGGTAAAAGTTAGAATGAGAATACGCACTGCATCAATGCATGAGGCGAGGGAGTAGACGCTCTCTAGATTCTCCACGGCAACATATTCTCCTTGGGAAAGCTTAAAAATGTTTTTCTTGCGATCAATAATCTTCATGCTCCCATCTTGTTGCCACTCGCCAACATCCCCTATATTTTGATGGTATATTAGTTTATCAAACTATTCAATCATATGATCACGAATTCACATGAATGTACTCACCAGTGTGAAACCATCCATCGATCATCACTTCTTCTGTGAGATCTTCACGTTTGTAATATCCTGAGAACAAGCACTTTCCCCTAATACAAATCTCCCCTCTTGGGGCACTCGCAAGGGCATCATAACCCATTTCAGGAACAGATTCCAGGCATACATCCACGATTGGCAGTGGCGGTCCTACTGTACCAATCATTGACATTTCATCTGGTCGTGCCACAAATGATCCAGCACATGTTTCGGTCAAGCCTGCACAATATTCATAGAAATCATCATTGTGGCATTTACTTGCATTTCTGATCAATCAGAAAACGAAACAAAAGTAGAACTCTTAAATCTCTCCTCCTTATCAATTTTTTAAATTTGTAATTCCATGACTACCATTCCATGAGGACAGGTGACATGTTATTCCATGTTCATTGTGAAACCGCTACGAAGGGTACTTCCATACTTCTTAAGGAAAGGGAAAGATGAACGAATTGTGTACCGTATCCTTGTAAAACATGAGCACATGTCACCACTCGTAGATACGTCTCTACATTGGAAGAAAGCGGTGCTGCTCCAGATAATATAAGGCGCAAGTTCCCTCCTAGACCTTCTTTAATCTAGATTAAATCATGGCAAACGAATGACAAGCAGAGCCAAATAAAGCAACCACATTAAGACAAAAGAAATCAAGTGGACTGCTTTAGAAGTGATAAATCCATTACCTTGTTGAAAATAATTTTGTCAAACAGAGGTGCTGCCTCTACTTGTGTAAACCCTTTATTCATATTACGAAGTTTGCTGCACATACCAAAATGACTGTTACTACACATTCCTTAAACCAAAATACAACAAATGTTCTTAGCTGTTTTATATGTTTTCAGGTCCTTTTAGAAAGTATTTATGGAATATACATTGCCTAATTAACTATTTCATGTAAACGAATTATCAGAAGCAAATAACACTTACTATGAATATGCAAGGGTGAACAAAGCATGTTTGACAAAACCTGCCGAAGAAATCTTTTCCACCAAACCTGTGAATTATACAACCATAAAATTAGCATCCAATTCCGGGTTCGACACAGTTCAACCAGACACTGAAAGATTTTAAGCAGTTATCTGGGCAACTCTTACAAGAAACAAAATTTATGGAGAGCAACAAATAATCTTTCTGTTCAACAGATAGGAAACATTTACCAGAATATATCCGATCTAATACACGAGGAACAGCACACAGTATAGTGGGTCTAAGCTCTCGGATGTCGTCGATCAATTGTTTCACATCCTGATGAACACGCCATTTTTTAAAATGGGTTTTTTCATCTAGGGAAGAAGTCATATTTTTCTTGAGACTTACCTTATGCCAGAATCCTATGGAGGCACCTCTTGATATCAACAGTTCCTCAATCACACGATCAAAGATATGTGCTAAAGGAAGGTATGACAAAAATACATCTTGATCACTGAACTGTAAGTGATGGTAGAATTGTTAGACATACGTATACATTTCACGTATTGCTGCAGGTCATGAAAGAAAATATTAAATAACGAAACTATTGCAAAAAGGAGATTATTAAGTCCACCTCTTCATTCATGCTCTCTAGATGGTGAGTTACGCCTGACATAATCGAAAGAATACTCTCATGGGAAATTATCACCCCCTTCGGGTCACCAGTTGTTCCACTCGTGTACATTATTGTGCATATATCAGTTGCCTTTTGTGTAGGGAAGTCAAAGGTCTGGCCAACTCCCTGATCAAGAAACAACGAACAAATCACTATTACGTCGAAATAATACATCTCTAGTTTACATCTTGCAAGAAATGTTTTGCTAATATTTATATGACGTTACTGGTAATCTCAGGACATCCAACCAAATGGAACCTGCCTAAGGGATCTTTCATCTTTCGGTAAAAAACATACAATATAGGCAAAGCTGATAATAGTTCTAAGCAAGTAGCTTACCAAGGCTAAAAATTCATCCCATGAGAATATTCTCAAACCAAAAGTTCCAGAAACCTCCTTTTGCTCACGAGTAACCTTGCCAAAGCTCACAAGAGCTATACATCGAGTAAAATAATTATAAAAACACTCAAGCTCAAGTTAATCTCGAAGAAATATGAGAACAAACAAACTTACTTTTAAGGTATTTTTCAGTAGCAGGGAATGTTTTCAACACCTAAGACCATCATCGTAGTTCAAAAAAAAAAGTCATTTCCTTAAATACTATAAAAGAAAAGGAAAACAGGAAGCAAGTATAACACTATGTCTTAATATGCATTTACCTCAGAAATTTTAGTTTCTTCAGCAAAAGCAATGGAAATTCCTGCATGACAAATGATATACTCCACTGCTCCGGCGCCTAACAACCGCAACCAAGTTGACATTGGAAATAAAGTTAGATCGTTTATGATACTCGGCTTTCACCTCAGAAGATTCAGAAAGTAAATTCACTGATGATTACATATATACTTGTAAAAACAGATTGGAGCTTGATTATTCATTGCAGAAGCTATAACCACTTACCTAAAGTGTCATATAAAGGGACACAGTAAAGACCGTGAGCATTGCACGCCTGCACAAGGACCGAAAATGTTTTGTTTAAAATCTGTTTGCAGACTAGATAATAATAATAAATATTCCATTCTACACATCAACTCAATGTTAATCGTCTTCTTTCAATTCTTCATTTTCATTTCCATTTCCAAATCTAAGACTGCTTTTTTTTTTTTAAATATATCGTCATTTAGACACTTGTTCTCTAAATTCACTCCCTCCCAAAAAAAATCTAAAACCCCTTTACGGATCCTAGACCCACTAAATGCAAAGTTCTAGTTCCGTCTATGGTTGTTGACATGTTGTGGTTAAAAGTAACTTCCTTAACCACCAATGCAAGACCAAGAAAGGTCATAGAGTATCAAAGTTTCAGGCAGATAGATAGATAGATACCTGCATACTTATAACCCAGTTTGAGCAATTGGCACCATAGATTCCGCATTTATCACCCTGCACAGAAACAGCTAGATAAAATAAATACTACATCCATCCCAAATTGTTTGCAACGTTTCAGAAACCAATGCATCTTTATTGTTATTTTTCCAGTCATATCCCTAATTATAATTTTTTAGTCATTAATTAGGATCATTTTATACCATTTTTCTTCGTAATAACTCTCGTTCAATCATTTTCTTAGTATGTGTAAAAGTACAAATGTTGCAAATAATTTAGGGACGGAGGTAATAACTATGACAAAACATTCAAGAAAGCACTTAAACAAGTTAGTTAATTTCTCTCTTCTGTAAGAACACAAGCTCAAATCTTAGAATTTCATACTGTAAAATCTTCTTCTTCAAAAACTTACTTGCTTAACACCACAAACGCGAATTGAATTTCCAATTTTTAGCACCAAATCATAGACTTGTTCGTAAGTTAGCCATACATATTTACCAGCCTGAGAAGACAATATATACACAAGGTAAATATCTATAACAGTGGACCAAACAAAAAACAAACAAACAAAGACCACAGAACCTTTCCATTTAGCATCTCTCGCTCTCCAAGCATTCGATTACTAGGATATTTCTTCACAGAATCGCTGCAAAAATCAAAAAAAAAAAACTAGTAAATAAAAATGGTTTAATCATCTGGTAATATCGCCAATTATGACATGTAGCAAAAATTAAGTAAGCAAAGTACTTTGTTAGTCAAAATATAAATATTACTTTGAACTTGTATATACCATTAATTGTCGTTTAGGACATTTAGCAAAAATTAAGGAAGCAAAAAAACAAAGTACTTTGTTAGCCAAAATATCAATATTACTCTTATATAGATATAGGGCGTGACTTGTATAACACTAATTGTCGTTTAGAACATGACGCAAAAATCAATGAAGCAAATAAACAAAATACTTTGTTAGTCAAAATATCAATATTATTCTCTTAAATATTACTTGTATACGACTTATTATATTTAAGATAATAATATTGATATTTTGACTAATAAAGTACATTATTTTCTATTTTTTTAATTTTTTTCACTACATGTATTAAACCACTTATATTATGTAACAGAGATAGTAAAATTGAATGGAACTCACAAGAAAATGTGCCAACAACTTTGCAAGGCATGAGGAAGAGGTTTAAAACCATCCTTAGCCAATACATTTCTATAAACTGCTCCTCTTGATGGTTTCCCATTTTGAGCTTCTCTTGCAGACTCTATCTCCACTATGAATTTCTTTTCTGCCATTAATTAAAACTTCTTCTTTCAGGAAAACTTCAACAGATAATTAAGGAAGATGACAAAAATCTGCAGATTCTTCTGGAGACGCTATCTTCCTTTTTTAGTATGCCATGTCCAAGTTACCAACGCTAATATATATAGTCATCTTTTTTCTATTTTAGGAGAAGAAGAGGGGGGGGGGGGGGGGGTAACGTAAGTACTATTTTTAATTTAATGTGATAAATTCAAAGTTTGGAGACTTTTGGTGGCCCAATTTATGAGGTGTAAGTATTGCCATAACGCTTGTGTTGCCTATATATCAAGATACGTTTTACGGTGTGGTGCACAACAGTTAAAATTAAATATATATTAACTATTTTAAGTTGTTAAATTAAAAAAATTTAATGATTTAATTTTTTTTACTTATTACGTAAGACATGTGCGACATGTCTAAAGACAGGTATTAATTAAGATAAAACATGTGTTGCATCATTAAAATAAATATTCATAATAAAAAAATATTTGTTATGCTAGATTTAACATCTGTCAAAAATATACAATACTAATTTAAAACGTGTGTTTCTTATGTATTGAAAAAATGTGATCAGCAGTTTATTACGGTAAGGTGGGAAAATGGGAAGAAAAGGTACTCAATTGATTAGATAGAATTGTTGAAGGTTTGTTGCAATTGGATCAACGCCTTCCTACTCCTTTTTTCTTTTTGAATGGAATTAGATTGTCTACTAAGTCCGCTAATCTTCCGTTACAAGTTATATAATGAAATTATTATATGTTAAATTGGTTTCGCTATATTAATTATCACTAATTTTCAAATGTTAACCGAAACTCTGAATTTACGAAATCTCATCTTTATAAGTACAATAAATAATTATGCAGTGTTTTAAGAATAGGGATAGAAGTAGCTGAACTCCTTGTTTGTTAGGTGTTGTTATCAAAGGCTAGGACAATGAGAGGGATCCTGACGTAATTTTCACTTGAATTGGAAGTGGTCTTTTTTTTTTAATTTAATTTTTGGTTATTTGCCATTAAGCAGAGGATTCATTATTCATTATGTTGGGAAGGTTCCCGGCTCCTATGCGGGACGTTATTTTGTTCCGCACTTGCGAGACACATTTTCAACCGTCGGATGAGTTTTTTAACGGCTCAAATCTAAAAAAGTTTTATTATTATTTTTTAAGTCAACTGCAACTTTTCTCTCTTCAAATCTGAATCGTTCAAAATATCATCCGACGGCTGTGATTGTTCTGCACGTACGGAACAATCCTATTCCGCATAGGAGCCAGACTGGAAAATGGGATAGTTTAGAGATGGCTTTGCCGGCCTATATCGATTTGTCTTGTCATGTTCTCTATAGTATCTTCCTCTTAATAAATTTTTTATCTTCCTCTTCAAAGCATTGGCAAGGCTTGGCTAAATGTTATTGTGGGAAAAACTGGGCAGACTTGATTTAATGGTTTTGGTCCAACAAGGCAACAACTCTATATAAGACCACTGTGTAATTATTTTTTAGATGTTGTGAATATTGTGTGAGGTTAAAGATCATTAGGTACGACTCACGCCTTATCTTTCCGTTCTTTTAGGCAGTGGCGGAGTCAAAAATTTGTTATAGGGACGAATTTCTTACTGAAATTGTTTAGAGAAAGCGAAATACAACATTTATAAAAAAAATTATCACAAAATAATTTTTTCTTATAGAAAATTCGCCGTTTTTGAAATAATTTTGCCCCTTATAAAGCTCCGCTAGTGCTTGTAGAGCTGAAGGAGTAAACTTCATAGACCATCATACCTCCCCACAAGCACTGAATCTAATAGTTTTGGTTTCACAATTCCATACAGGGTCACTGAGCAATTTTTTTGTGGCTACAATGAATAAAGTTTGGGATCATTACCATTAGATCTGAATCACGCTCTAGTTGACGTTCTTTTTTGGGCTGAATGAGTAAATACCATAGACTACCATACTTCCCTAGCTCCCTCTCCCTCCCCAACACCACAAACACTAGATCTAATAATTTTGGTCTCACAAATCTATATAGAGTTACTAAACAATTTAATTTTTTTTACAGTTGTGATCTGAACTACATTCTAACTTCTCATTCTTGTAGGGCTCAAGGAGTAAACTCCATAGACCACCATAACACCCACTCCCCCTTCTCACAAAACCAACCCCTCTCAAGTCCTTTAGCCCTATTGAATCTTGATTGACACATCCCACTAACAAGTAACAAAGTTCAGGTGGAGGCTATGGGTGCCTAAAAATTGAGTGCAAGTGTGATTATGAATTTTGTCATCGTGTGCAAACTTTTTTTTTTGAAAGAACCAAATAAATACGGATATATGCAGGGACCAAGTAAGAAATTTAGCGTGGAGTGGAACTGCAACAGTATGTCGAACTACATATAAAAACGACAAAACAAAAAATTTGGGGGCGAAACTGATAAAATATTCCGAACTACATATAAAATTTAGTTATTTTAAAATCAAAAAATGAAAAACATTTTTTTTCTTATGAAAAAAGAGTGTTCACCCCTACTCCTAAAGGAAAATAGAAGGAAAATAAATAAAATAAAATGTATACCTTCTCAAATTTGAAGTCTTCCTACTTCTTAGCAGCAAGAGAAAGAAGAGAAGACTTGCTTCTTCCTATCACACGCATTGTGTAGGCTAATTGTCAACACAGATTTTTTCCTGCCACTGCAAGTTGTTTTCAAACGATTAATTTACTATTTTAGTCAATATTAATCCCTCTCCGATATTTCTTCACTAATCTATTCACACTAAATTTTTAACTTTCTCTCTACTTTCCCCAAAATTACTTTATAGTTTCTCCAATATTTTTTTCCTAATCTAATATCGTTAGCTGATTTTGAGATAAGAAAGCGAGAAAATTAGAAATTGAGTGTGAATGGATTAGGAAAAAACAAGCAAATAGGTAGTCATATTATTATGTACAAAATTAAGTCTAAGCCTCCTCTTTTCTTTTTCTTTTCTTTATCCTTCTCGTTGAAAATGAATTATAATTTTTTTAAATTTTTTTTAAGCTTAATCTAAAGACGGTTAATAATTCCAATTTTAAGTAAGATTATTCTTGATCGGCAATAAATTAACTGTAAACAGGCATCCTCCTGTAATCATGTCTTCCTTCTTAAGATACTGATCCACATATGATCATTAACCCTAACACTTAATATTTTCAACACTATTTGATTAAGATGCATCAATCAATGATTCCATGAAAAATATTACTTATAGTAACACGATACAAAACTTTTAATATGATAGTATATTTTAAACATAAAATAAAGATTAATTATCTTTCTTTTTGTGCAATCATGGAGATACTTAAAAATTGAAGAAGGCATATGTTCTTGTTTGATATCAATCTGGCTACAGTGTGGAAAGCTAAAAAAATTATATGTGCAAAACATTTGTCAATTACGAAATAAAAAATTTAACGGTTAAAATTATTTTACAATATTGGTTAAATTTACATAACATATGTTGTTCGAACGTTGGATATGGAATTAAAAAGAAAGAAAACGAATGAGTTGAAGATATATATGAAGAATGTGCGAATCAAAGTGGGTGATAAATAGATAACATATGAAAAGGGTTTGATTTAGGACAGAACAAGTGTTCCCTAAAGCAATAACAAGAAGCTGGTTTTGAGCTGGTTCATATTCCTTTTTGAGCTGTTACCATTTCTAAGATTTCATTTTCTAGTATAAGAAATCGAATATAATTTCATATCTGTCATCAGTTGATTTGAATTTTAATAGTAAAGTTTAATTCACATAGGTAAATTAATAGTTGATACAACGTAATGGTAGAGTTTAATCAACATAGGTAAATTAATAGTTGATATGATATAATGGTACATATGATATCTAATTCTTATCGTCTTTATATGTTGAAGAACTTTATTTCTGTCAAGAGTAGTCTCTACCCGCGATCGTGAGGTCCCGGTTTCGACACCGAATACAAACAGCTTAGGCTACTAACCCTCCTCCCCATAACCCCAAAAAAAATCTTTAAAAAAAAAACCTTATTTCTATCCTACTTTGTATTCTTCAAGTTTTTTTTACTTATTAGGGGTTTAATTCAGAACATCTAAAACTTTGGCATTGTTTTTTGGAATTTTGAAAAGGTTGAGGGACTATTTTGAGGAGCTAAATCAAAATTTCCTTTTGGGGGGATTACTTTTGCAATTAAACGGCCTCTTCATTAGGGTTGATTTCCTCGTGAAATAACTTTTCTTGAAAAAATATGTAATTACTTAACATTTATGATTTTGTATAAAAAACTAAATATTTATGAATATCAATTTAAAGAATCAAAAGAGCATTTATGAGAAGAAATAAATCTTTACAATATTAAGAATTGAATTAAAATCTTCCCATAAGTAAAGATGAGGCCAACTAAATTTAGGAGTATGCAAGTATTCGGTATAAAAATTTGATATTTGATTTGGTATTATTATATTTTTTAAATCAAGATGAACTGAAATTTTATTGAAATCGAAATTATTTTGATATGATTCGGTTTGGTTCGATTTATGTTGAATTTTCAAAAAAAAATATTATTGTGGAGCTCAACTAAACATATATTATAGAAAACAAAATAAAACTATGATGGACAATTAGTATAAAAATAGAATAAAAAAATCTAAGTAATATTAATAATAGTAGGTATAATAAAGTTAGTTTTCAAAATAACAATAAAATTTCAATGTATTCAGTATTTTGGTAAGTCGATTTCTAAAACATGGAAACCAAATAGCGAAGCGAAATATCATTGAATTGAATATACTAAAATACCAAATAAATCAAATCAAATAATAAATTTTGATTCGGTTGAGTTCGGCATTTTGATTTAACCGAATATAAACTTTCTTGGTTGAGCTGAACGGAAAAATAACCTGAATAATCCTCAAATTATTTAGGAAGATACGAAAAAATCCTATAAGCTTTTTTACTTCCTAGTAGGCCTCAGAACAAATTTTGCTACTGTTAAATAGTCCCACCATCATTGTCCGTTGTGGTTTCTAGTTAAAATTAGCCAGAGTGTGGCTACTTTTGGCTGGGAATCGACGAGGACAATAGTGGTGAGATAATTTAACGGATGCGAAATTTGTTTTGGGATCTACTAGAAAAAAAATATGAAAAATTTGATTGTGTTTTGATAAATACTTTAATAATGATGAGAGTCATTTTCTCGTGCCCAACCCACTATCAACAAGTGGTAGATAGATTATTAAATATGAAAAGGCCAAAATGTATGATAATAATATCTTGAGAAAGCAAAGGCTGATAAATACCATTACGAATAGGCCCATTGGCCCTAAGCATTATCTTCTTTGAATATAAAACCCTCGTGGTATGTTGTTGGACTTTCAGGATTCGTCATATGGACGGGCCCAGTTATGAGGGCCTACCTTTGTCTCTAAAGGTCCAGTGTACTCACTAACTCTACTTACATTTTATTATGAGCTCGAACTGATTTCGTGAACCTCATGAGAAAAATTAATATTAGCAAAAAAATAATAGTATAACTAGACAAAAAAAAAAAGAAGACCTGAATGCAGGAACTTTTAGTAAAAATATATGTAAATACATTTTTATATAATATATATACATATATATTAATATTAAATTAACATTTTTTACGAAATTCAGAACAAAATTCTTAAATAAAAACTCTATTCGATCGCATCCGCAACTCCGGTGTTCAATCGTAGATCATTTCAACATTGGCATGTTGAAGTACATTATCAGAGTTTAATTAGCCGTAATAGTTTAACGCCTCACAACCTGGCTATAGGGTCACATAAAATGTGGACGGAAATGTCAGGAGGATTACAAGTGTATATACATTATCATATGAGGGGTACAAGAATCGAATCCATAACTTATAGTTCTGAACTTATAGCAACTAAACCAGACAAATATATCATCCTTGATCACAAAATACCAATTCAATACGAGAAAACGAAGTAAAAAGGTCGAGGGAGGGAAAGGTAAGTGAAAAATTCTGAACTTTTAGCAGCAAAAGGTCCATAGTATTATAAGCAGAAAGACATTTGTGTTCAATTTTATTACAAACTCACAGATTCAAGTGAGTTAAGAGGCAGAGAGATGGACATACTTTCACTTTATATTATCTTTAATTTTCTAGGTAGCGATATTCACAGACGTTGCAGTTGAACTTAAATCCTTAACATCACCAGGCAAAACCGGTTGAGCTTTTGTATCTGGTGACTGTAAGTAGGATATCGAGATCAGCTTAGATCTATATTTATCTTCTCCATCAGCTTTCACAGCTTCAAGAACGCCATTCTTATCGCTTAGCTCCTCAGTTGAGTGCTTGTCAGTAGGTTCCTTTTCTTTTTCGGGTACTGAATTGGATATGGCAATTAGTGATTCCCGAGTCACCTCCTCAGAAACCTCTATTCCAGAGTCGTT
>JAOWBF010000039.1:438841-449283 GCA_028566175.1 Vinca major
TTGAAACCAAGTGCTTGTCTCTATCGTTCGAGAATGGCGATAAAGCTGTTGCGGAGAATACCATCTTTTGTTTGAGGTATTATCTATTACCTTGTATCACTTTTATTTTCTGTCTTGTTTAATTTTCTTCCTTTCTCAACTCCTCTCTTTTGTTTAGGTTGTAATGGTTCCAGTCATTTTATTATTAATGAATAATCTTTTATTCATGAAAAAAAACTAACTATTGCGGACCATTAGCATACTGGACATCACCATACTAGAATCATATTGAACAAAGAAAAAAAAAATATTGTATCCCATGCAAACGTCATTTTGAAGCCTTTAAGAAGACCAGTGGCATTATCAATTATGTTTAAGATGCACCAAAAATTAGCAGAACATCTATAATTATAAGTTCATTACTTTATAGTGGTTGGTAGAAGTTATATCCTTGTTTTCTTTTTCCGGATTCGCCACTTGAAAATCAGCAATGACATCGAGATTCCAGTTCCAAACCTATACAAATATTTACAGACGAGACGGGGCATTGTTCATGTTACAATGTCGGGATTGCAAGGTCATAATTTGGTATCGTTATGTTTTTTTAGTGTACAAAGAGTTTGCAGCAGAAACTTGAGCAGCATGAGAGGAGACGGAAAAATTGGTGTTCCCTACAAACCAATATAGAGCCCATTTCAAGTTGCAGAGAGTATACTTTAGAGCTTTTGTCCAATTCTCTGGTTTACTGAAACTTTGTGTTATCGAGTAGTTCTCCACTTTGTCGTTTTCAATCCTGCAAATCACAAGTTCAACAGCCAATATAGTAAGCAGGAAAGCTTCAAAACGGCATATTCTGCAGAGTTCAATAGGAGTTCCCCACCCCTCATGTTGTGCCCACGACCATCTACTTAGCAACCATTCCTCATTATACCAAATGGATATCGAAGTTTACCATGGACTTAGACCCATGCTTATATACCAGTCAGACTTTTCATATTTATCCCATGTAGGATAGGAGTATCACATATACTGCCCAAAGATATTAGTCGTGAATTTGAAGATTGTCCATTTATATTGTCGGTGTGTGTGCGAGTGAGCGAGAGAGATGGTAGGGAAAAGAAATTCAATTAAAGGCTTCACGCAACAAGTTAGAAAGAGGATGGTGAATTCATCAAAGCTTACTTGTAAGGAAGTTTAAAACATTTCTCAGGAGGAATGTTGTTCTCTTTGTCCTTGGCATTTGCAAACTCAGCAAAATCCTTGAGGCAGGTCAAGAACAATGTCATTGCTTTATCATAGCGAGTGCTCCAGAAAATATTAACCGGACCAAACCTGAGGAGAAGAGAGATACAACTTTAATGCAGAGACTTAAGAGCTAAACACGGATTAATGCCATAACAATCTTATAAGAAGATCAGGACACTAAAATGGATATCGGTATTACAAAGCTATTATTTCTAATCCTTAGTACAGGGTTTTAAGAGGACATTGATACAGTTCAATATGGTGCCAATAGCCATTTTCAAAATATTATCCCAGTCATTAGATTAACAAATAGTAGCCCTTAAAGAGGTTACAAAAACTGAAATGGGCATTTTCCCACTTACAGTTCATAAGTATTGTTGTTTGTGTCCATGATGCGCGGATAACTTCCCATAGGAAGTATTTTGATCCGATATCTGAAAAACCAATGCATAAGAACTTCAAAAAAATGACAATATACATCACAGTTCAAGAGACTGGACAGTAATTATCATTTGCAAAATTCTATATGACCTGACGAACAAAGATAGAGTAAACAAAAGTAAGAAGCATACTGAAACTTTGGCCGGAAATGTTGAGCCATTGTATGCAGTAGAAGGCAAGCCTGGCCCCAGGCAGCATTTATCTCATCCCACTCAACCTATCATTTCAGGAAAGAATTAACATTAGTGAACACAATCATTTCCATGACAATGTTTAATAACAACTGTTATCCGAGATACGTAACAGAGACAACATGTAGAATGTTCTCCTATTTAAAAATATCACAAGTATGACCATGACCCAACTGCCAAGTGCTGAATTTTGTCAACGCAACTGCTACCTTACAACTCATTATCTAAAATTTTAACTGTGCTCAGCCAAAAAAAAAAGAAGAAGAAAAGATTACTGCCACACAGCCACAGTGGGCCCAAAACTGGTTTCTGAGAAAAAATGCCTGTCCACCTCAAAGCCAGATCCATGAATACGATATCCAGAAGAATGAGAAGATACATAATTGGCTTAACGAGGACCCAACTTCTTCCCCCATCAACCCCACCCCACCCCCAGGGGAGTGTAAATTCAGCGATTAGAGTTTCGCTAAAATATAAAACATATAATAGGAGTTTATTTATTGACAAACCTGAATTTTATTAAGTCTTCCCAAGCGAAAGTTGTTGATTGTTCCAAAATCTCCATCATACCAGATGGGGAAGGCATCATTCAGCACATTAGTGCGCTTCAACAATTCTAAATGAGCTTGTGAAACTTCAATTTTAGCCAGAATCGCATCCCTTTCCTCCTGTTAACCCAAAAATTCAACTCTAGCTTTAGAAATATATATGACAAGATAGAGGAACATTTTGACCAAGATGTGAAACAGTAGGTGGTTGGTGCCATGTCATTCGGTGAACCACGTTTATAAAATATGTAGGAAAAGGATAACTTCAAAAGAACATATAACTACATAAGAAAAATAAAACAATATGAAAACCTGATGAGAAACCAACTGAAACTGGAAGTTATTGAATTCCTGCCAATACCTGACAAGGGGAAAATCCCATGAAATTTTGATGTGGTGCACAAGAAATGTTGGTCCAACAATAAAAAAAAGCAGGATACACCCCTGGGAACAAAGCTATCACTATAAGGACTTTTAAGAAAAGATTTTGCTTACTGAATCCTTTTTCTTTTGAATTTCTTTTTTCTTCTTTTGTGGGGTGGGGAGGATTGTCTGATAAGTCACATATCAAATACATCTTACAACAAAATCAAGTATGGCTTACCTCTCGTCCAACTCTTTGAAACGACTAGATTTCAACTCTAATTCTTTCAATTCAGCTGTAACTCCTGCACACTGCTTTTCTGTATCCTTGATGGCTGCTTCAAGCTTTAGTTCTTCTTCTTCTATCTTAAATTAAAAAGAAAAATAGCATCTGATTTAATTACAGTTTTTGTAAACCAGCGTGAGAGAGTGAAGGAAATCAAAAACTCATTAATATATATAGTGGTCTGGTTCGCTTATGCGAAGAAAGTTACTTAATCATGTTGGTTTATCATGAATATATGCACCTTGAGTTTCTCTTTAAGAAAATCTGTCTCACTGAGAACATTTCTTGCCTCCCCCTCCAATTGCTGAAGGCAAGCTTCATATGCTTTTATGTCTCTATCCACATCTTCGACCTCCTTATCAAGCTTGCCAGATAAAACCCGCATGCACTCAAGACATAAAGGTTGCTCAACCTGGGGAAAGTAAGGTACAAAAGACCATGAGAAAAGCTAAATATCTGTCAATATGAGCAAGATCCCTGATATAACTAATTAGTTATGTATGATAAAACTTCTTCCTTTTTTTCTTTTGGATAAAAACTATTGTAAATAAATAATAACTTGCTGAAGTTCATGTTCGGATTCTGTTGCTGTCAATATGATGGCTAATATGTTACCTGTGTCTGTGTCGTAGCAATGTCAAATGCACGTCTTAATACAGTTATGGTGGAATGGAAGCCAGAATTATTTGATTGGTTAGGAATGTTCGTATGTCCACCATCTGGGGGCAAATGAGCCCCAGCTCCATCGGTACCAGACTCCAATTTGTAAACAGACGCTGCTGGAGGAGGCAAAACAACAAATGAGTCTTCCATTGCCCTACCAGAGTTACTAGCCTCAGGCTGAACAGCTCCAGTGCGAGGACGTGGAGGTACCCCAGGTGCCTGATTTTTTTGCTTTGGCAATACAACAAATGAATGGTCCATGCGTGTTGAAGCTGAAACACTACTAGCTCCATGGACTGAAAAACCCTGCATACCTGGCCATTCATCTCAAATTGTCACATGGTTGTATTGCATTCTAATATCTTTCCACCAAAACAAATAAATCCTGATAGCATTCTCATGAAGTCCCAAGTAACTAACTTTATATGTCCGTTCATTGCATTCTTTACTTTCTAAAGGTTTTCATGCTAAGACGGAGCTAGGGGTGGTGCCCGCCAACCAAAATTTTGAAAATCACATTTTTTCCCTATAAAAACTTGGAAAATCCCTAAATGATTAGTAACAAAATTTATTTCTCATCGCCTAAGAACTATATTAAAATTTATATTTCGCCCCCAACATGAACTTTCTAGCTCCATCTATGGTTTCCATAATCTAAATATGTGTGCAATAATCAAGTCGATGTCATTTTATAAATTGAAAATAAAAAGGTTAAGTGTAAATTGAAAATAACCGGTGGTGAGACTAATCCGAACTAAGCCTGGTGCGCCCGCAAAGTAAGACTCTTAATCGGGTAGGGTCTGGCCCCTGGAGCTCTTAGGCGGCACTCACAACCATCTAAAAAAATATTGAGGGCTGAAATCCCACCAGGGAATTCGAACCCTCATCCCCATTCCGCAACCAGCTGCCCCGGGCTCGGGATTTACCTATATCGCATTCTCCAACACAAAATCCTCACTATGTACCCATATCTCATCTCACAAGCAATTAACTTTAAAGCCCCCAAGAGAAATTCTCCAACAAAAACCAATCCATTATTAAAAATAGCACCTCGGGCCATCATAAATATGCTGTAAATAGAAGTAAACATATGAATAAACATTCAAAAGCAACTTCAATCAAACCATTGGAGCCTAGTTCTAGAAAATAAACAAAAGTGCAGCTAAATAGAAGATGAATGGCGATAAAAAAGACGGGAAAACTCTTTTCACCTGAGCGAGTGACAGAGGAGACATCGGTGAAGAATTTATCGGCGTGAGAATCAACGCCAACAAAGCTGAGGTAATTCCGGCAGTTCTGACATAGGTATCTCGGAAGATTCGGGTCAACCGGCAGGGTCCGACCTTTTGCGCCCAAATTGTTATTGCTGTTCTTCATCTTCTTCTCGATCGGTAATTCTTTTGCTTTGCTCCAGAAAACCAAACCCAATTGCTTTCCTGATTCTGTCTGATTACAACCAACCAAGTTTAAGAGACGCAAAAGTTAATAGGTTTATTGCAATTGTAGCTCCTAAAATATGGCTATATTACCAAAGTAGGCCCGGCCCAAATTTTGTGATTCATAATTCTTTACGATAAGATGAATACAGTTTTTATGAATAGTTAATTGTCTCACTTATCTTGTAATGATTCAAGATCCTGTAATACAAATTTAATTGACACATATTTATAATAAAATTATTCCAGCTTTTACCAAGCTAAATAATTTGTTATCTTGAAACAAGAGTTTAGGAGAGTATTTAACTCTAATCAAGTTAATACCTCTCATTTTCACTTCTCAATACTTATGTCTAATTATTATTTACGACCTAACTATTCGGGTGTTGAAATTTGAAGGTACGTCGGCCTTAATGGTTGAACTAATCTCATTTAGAGATTTGGAGGACGCTTTGGCTGACTTGATATATATTCATGCAAATATGTCTCAGATCATGCCACCCTCCATTTATGATAGGAGAGTCATATTTCGTGACTAATTTAGTAATTAATTAGAAAAAATGACTAAAAATAATAATAAATAATACGACTGATATTTTTGAATATAAAATCTTGACAATGTAGCTGTTATTTATGATAGGAATTAATACAATCTTCAATAATTAAGAAAAACAGTATTAACATAACCACTTCAATATGATAATTACAAGCTAAATATGATTATACCGCATGAGGTCGCTCCCTCATGAGTCAAAATTGTGAGTGTATAAATCCTAGCTGACTTCAATATTTTGGAGACCATACTAGACTAATCCACATTTATATCAGATCGACTCATAAAATGATAAAGTGTTGATTAAAGTGACGACTTTATACATGAGGATGGAAAGACAAACCTAATTCTAATGAAAATATGTAATAACCAAGGAGAAAGATAAGGCCTTACTTTTGGGTAGATGGGCCCATAGACCACTTTGACGGCAGAGTAGGCTTTGGGTTATGGGCCTCTTTTTCTGGAAGGGGTGTATATGGATAAGGCTTTGAGCCCACCTAATAAATAAGATCAAATTGTTCTACTATTACTCCGCTCTCCGTATTCTACCGGAGTCTCTTTCACCCTTTTCCCCTTTTTCTTCCGTAAATCGAGAACCAATTTTGCCCTAGAAAATCTCAGAGAGAATCGATTTTCTCCGATCAATTATGGAGATTAAGCAAGAAGAAGAAAAAATACACCAAATTTTGGTGAAATACCTCGATGGAAAACACCGGGCCTTCAATTTCTCAACCCCAACCATTACCGTCGAATCACTGAAGCACAAAATCCAAACCCTAACTTCAATCCCTTCCCACCTCCAACTTCTCCTCCTTCAATTCAATCAGCCGCCGACTCTCCTTCAAAACGATCGTCAAATCTTGAATATTGGAAATAATGAGCCGTACAGTGGCGGTGACAGCAAGTTTCCGATGGTGGTTCACTTGTTGTTGCGGCTGAGGGGAGGAAAAGGTGGGTTTGGTTCGTTATTGAGAGGAGCGGCGACGAAGGCGGGGCAGAAGAAGACTAATAATTTCGATGCTTGTCGCGATATGAGTGGTCGGAGGTTGAGGCATGTGAATGCTGAGAAGAGGTTGGAGGAATGGAGGGCGGAGGCCGAAGAAAGGAAGCTAGAGAAGATGGCTGAAGAGTTTATTAAGAAGAAGGCTAAAGAGTTGAAGAAGGGAAAGGGACAAGGGGGTGAAGCTGTTGACAAATATGTGGATAAGTATAGGGAGGATTCTGCTAAGTGTATGGAGGAAGTTGAGAGGTCTGTTAGGGAATCGATTAAGGGGTTGGCGGAGGCGGCTTCTAAGAGGAAAAATGCTTTGGGCAATGAATCAAATTCAAAAAGGTTCAAAATTTGGTAAGTTTTTCTTTGATCATTTCATGTGATTAAACAGTTTTCTTATTCGATTTTGTTTTATCTTTGAATAGCTTTTGTTATATCTTTGTATGTTGATAGAACTGCTATGTATTGTGTGAACTGAACTGAAAGTAGCAATATTTATGTTAGCAGATTGGATAGTAGGACTTGTATGTCTTCACTGTTCTCTGCTACCTCGCTCCAAATGCATATAATTATGTTGTTATGCGGCAGAGATCTGGTTTCATAGCATAGTTTACCATGGTATGTTTTGAAACATTGTTGTCTTTCCTTTTTCCAACTCATATTTTGTTGGTACTGAGGAATCTTAGGATTTTTTCTTCTTTTGAAATGCTAAAGGAGAAGGGAAGAGGCTGCTGCAATTGATTTAGGACAAATTGAGAACAGATTTTTCAAATTTGTTCTCGGCTGACGTGGCACATTGCAGACGCGCCTCGCCACGTCAGTCGAGAACGGATTTTCCAAATTCGTTCCTCCATAACAGATCTATTGGCCCTGTATACCAATCCATGGTCATTCCAAGGGAAAGCCCACTTGTTGAAGTAGGAAATGACGAGGATTTTTTGTGTCGCTTCTTGTTGATATAAGATTCCACCTACTTGTCTGTCTAATACATGTGGATTACATTCTCTGCATTTGAATTGCTTCTTAATTATTTGGGAGATAATACCTACTAGAATCACATTTTTTTACCCGTTTTACTGTATAATGTGGCAGCTTTTCCAATTTTCTTAGCATCATGTTGATTATAATTTGAGATGTACCATTGTTGAAACAGAGTTGTATCCATCATGATTTCTGCCAATCCCGTTGGAGCTTTACCTTGATAGAAAATTCAGTCTAAATAGAGAGTTGCATTTTCAAACCTGATAATTTGAAAACCAAACGAAACGTTTGTTCCTTTTGGCTTTTGAAATCAATTTCTTTTTGTGGTGAATGGATGTGTAGCATTTACTCATTTACAGAGCATTTGATCTGGGATTTAGCAAACTTCAAGGCCTGCTGCTTCTTTTCTTTATTTTTCATTCATAAATATCTATTTTCCACACACTGCAGATTTACTCTGTTCAGAATTTTTTCCAAAATTATTCTGCAAAACATTGATTATTATTCTAAGTTAGTGTTGTTACTTGCACCATTGCCAGTATGAAACCTATCATCATTTCTCAGTTGAAGAAATGCAAAACTCTTCAACATGCCTTTGTTGATACCTGATCTTCAATTATATCGACTTCATCTCACCCGGTGTAATGCGAGATAAGCAATAAACCGGTAGCCAACCAACATCAGTGCCATTGCGAACACATCTACCCATAAATGGTTTAGACCTACAGACTTGACAGCAGGAAAATTTGCAACCTGACAATAGACTCCCTTCGAGCACTCATAAAAGTCTTCGGTGTTGTACTGAATTCCAAGAAGCAGCTTGTAACAGTAGTAGCTGAAGCTCAAGTACTTTAACCAGACTATGAAAACAGGGATTTGTTGAATGTAGTAGCCACCAGCAATGAGGAAAACCAGAGTTGTAACTGATGCTAAAGTGGTTGCTTTCTTTACATCCATAAGTATTGCACCAAAGGCCAAACCTAGACTTTGAGAGACAAGGACACTGAAGAGAACAACAACAAGTGTGAGGATAAAAGTGCTTGCTTCTGGCTTCAGCCCTCCCATCCAATAAATTATCAAGGTAAATGCAGTGGGCAGAGCAAGCTCCAGAGGCAGATCGCCCACTGTTTTCGCTAGAAAATAAGAGGACAGGTGGTACATTCCGGATGACCTTTCCTTGATTAACATCCTTCGCTCTTGGGGAAAAGTGAAAACAGCATTATAGAGTGGATAAAAGCCCCAGAATACAGAAAAGAAGAATAGCATGGCAATCTGCACTCCAGAAATGAAAACTTCTGTTAGTTTATGTATTTTTTTTTATAAAAAAAAATGTATATTCATTTGATGCATATTACCTTCACTAAAGTGAAAATGGGCTTTTTGTTTGATAATTTTTGTGTACAAGTTCGCTAAAGTGAATTGTTTGTGAGAAGATTTGGAACCCAAAAAGAACATTTTGTACTCCCTTCTTCCCAAAACAATTATCATCTTTGACCAATACAGGGAAATTTAGGTTTTGATAAGTTTTATGGCAAAACATGATAAAAAGTCCAAAAAACCCTTAATCAAAACAGCCAATCACTTCTTAGAACTGTATTGGAAACTGAAAATTTTAATTAACTGTGAGTATTGCGTGGGGGTTGGAAGTAAGGGTAAAATTGAAGGGAAAAAACATAAATGGATACTTTATTTAGAAAGAGGATAATTAATTCGGGACAGACCAAAAAGGAAATGAGGACAATTGTTTAGGGACGGAGGGTGTACTGAATTTTGTCTTAAGAGTGAATACAAATGCTCAAAGTAAGATGCACAGGAGTTTTGGAAATGTGTCTAATTGAATTGACCAGTGTCTTTGGTAAACCATATAAAAAAAAAAAGGTATGTCAGTCCTCTTATGATCTTTTAGAGAGTGGACCTTAGTGGTTTTATATTTAACTTTTATCTTATATAAAGTGGCATTATAATCTGTATATGCAAGTAATGAGCACTTATGGGGCCGTTCTTACTCGATCTTCAATGTGGGACATTGGAGTGTGCCACCATAGTAGTCCACCAAGTATCGCCACACTTAGGACTTGAAAAATTCTTAATCTGTTGAAGGTTTCAAATCTCCTCTCCCTTAGACCCCTTAAGAGCAGCACATTAAATTGATGCCACCAGCTTGTGCACCATTTTTCTGAATTTGTATTGCGTTCTGCATTATTATGTGAGATACAGTTGGTCATAATCAGGGCTGTCATAAGAAATGATTGTGTATGAAGATTAAGAGAATCGATCTTAGTCGATTTCTTGAATAAAAGAAAGGAAATGAACCGACTTGCTGAAGCATCCTTTGGATAGCCGCCGTAGTTGTTGATGTCCAAACTGCATAACTCGGCTTTCAACCTCGTAGAAATGTTCTTGTCATAAGCAGATGTTAGAGCTTCTCTGACTAATTTTTGCTCCTGTTCAGCACTTTCACCTTGCTCAAATGCATGCTTGGGATCCGGCCCGATTCCTGAAATATAATTTTTTTTGGCATTTTGCACTAATTCTATTGAAATGAAAGGAAAATTAGGGAAAACAGTTCTGCTAGAAAGGATTTGTCATTACCATTAGCAAGATCAAGCAAAAAATCTGCGGGGTTTATGGTGAGTGATGTGGAAAAGCCAATTGTAGAGAAATATTCCAGAGCAGTAGATGCAGGACCATAGTAGATAGGGCTGCCCTCAGAGAGTAAGACGACTTTATCAAACATATGATAAAGGCGGCTAGAAGGCTGATGG
>JAOWBF010000039.1:464348-474696 GCA_028566175.1 Vinca major
CATCCATCCTTCATATTTGGGCCTTCCGAGTGTACTTTGCATAAGGTCTTTGAATTGAATCTACAAAATGAAATTTGGAGAAATAAATTATTCAAAGTATGCTTTGAGTTTGAAACTGTAACCAAAATCTAGTCCGAGACCCAATCCAAACAGACTAGTAGCAGAGATAAAAATACAGTATAGGTTCCGTAAATATGTGTCCGATATTTGTTATACTCATGGTGTTGATATTTCTAAGAAATTTATTTGGGAAAATGGATAGGCTTGCAATTGATATTTCTTTTCCAAAAAATTAAAATGTAATTAATATGTGCATGGAAGTAGAAAAGAACTGAAATCTGAAAGTACAGATAACTTTCTTCTTACATAAGCGGCCCAGAAATAGAATTTTATTACAAGACAGTAACTACCTACCAAGTTTTTATCAATTTACAACAAAAATGATTTTTAAAAGAGAGCCAATTATAATTATGTTTCTATCTATCTGTTGGTAAGAATTACAATTGTGTATGAATCAATTACAATATATGAGAGCAACCAAAAAATGTTTAAAAATGAGTTAGGATTAAGCTCGTTGCTGCTCGCATAAAAGAATTCTGTACATCTCCTCAATCTAATTGATATATCCGCGGCAGTTTGGAGTACCACATCGGCAAGGAACCTTAAATTCATCCGGATCAAATTTGTAATCGTACCTGTCAGAAATGTTTAACCAATGCTCTTTGTAAGAATAGTAACCATCTATGCTCTAATTAAATCTAAGTTCAAAGACGAAACTCTAGAGAGAGAGAGAGAGAATCCATACGTTAGCTCATGACCAGCTGATACATTTGTTTTGGCTATCAGAACTAGGCTATCTTCCTCACCCGAACTCCTGATTCTAGCAAAGCAGTTCGGCATGCACTGAAACACAACATTACATGAATAAGAACGGGAACAAGCTAACACAATTTTAAAGAGAATTCAAAGTAAAGATAACTTATGCAGCAAGAAACACATTACTATTAGCAAGTGTTGTATACTAATTAATACAACAAAACCACTCCAAATTAGGACGCGATATTACAGAGAGAGAGAGAGAGAGAGATTACAGAATGATTGATCAGGCGCGCTATATTTCCCCTGTTTGTTGCGTCAATGACAACTTCCTCACTAATCTTGAAAAGCTGCACGGTGATGATATAAGATTACATAAGGACCAACAACTCCTTAACCTTGACGGAAATTTATCAAGAAATGTTCAAACTAGAATATTTGCTTCCATAATACAAGGTCAATGGCAAAACATTTAGTGCCACAAGCATGTATTTTTCCAACAAACAGGAAAAGAGACGAACTCCAGACAATGGTTAGACTCCTAACTCCTAAGATGGACAAAATATAATGTCCTTGCAGGAAAAGAAAATTCGTACAATATATACTTACATAGCAATCCTTGCCTTCTAACTTGTAGCGGGCCTCCCTAAGATCTGCAATACTGCGCCTGACCTTCTCACCGCGATATTCTATTACCTGAAGAATTGGCCAGAATTGAAAATTGCACAGCTTTAAAAGAACAAACATGTACATAAAAGGGAGTGAACTAAATAAATGAAATAGAACAAATATATCTTTCCAACAAACAGATCAAACCGTGTGGAAGTAGCTGCAAAGAAATTGTGCATAAAAAATAGAAAGTATCAGAAAGAGTAGTACCATTTCCCCTTCTTGAATATTCCTTCGTGCAAAGAGGCCCCATCCGTGTATTCCGGATTTTCCAAAACATACCTGAAGATTTTCTGTCTTCTGCTTATTTGAAGAATCAGTTAGTCAAGGAATCACTTAAAATTGTACTATGGCAAAGGATGAAGCATTAGCAAACATTGACCATGGAAGTTATACATAAAGCTAGTGAAGAAAACGTTATTTACCTGTAAATGTCTCAATCGCTCCTTAAATGTTAAAAAGGCTTTTTCATCTTCAGTTTCCTGTCAAAGAAATGAGAGAAATTACAAAGAGCTAACTAACAATAAGCGACCTATTTGGCATAAAACGTAGAGTTTATAATTATCAAGATGGTATAAGCATATATTACTCTGTGACAGCTTAAGGAATCGATCACATCAAGTGAGTGATGGCGTGGGCCCATTAGTCGATGGAACACTGGCTCTTGCCGATTCTTCTAAGCAACAGAAAAATGGGACTTTAAAATATGGAACAAGATAAAAGTAGGCATGTATAAAAGAACTAAGAGGTGAAGATAGAATGTTAGAAGACTTTAACCTTATGACTTGATCTTTTGTAGATACGGCACCTTGCAGCAGAGAATGGCTCAATGTCATTATCTTCAGTAATAAATGTATTAGAGATCTCAGCATTTCTAGATGATACAAGCCTTGAAGCTTTCAAGCACTGCTCTTGATTTCGGCTTTCAAGCAAACTTCCGCTAGCGATAACCCCTTTAGTAGATATAATCGCTAGGACATTATTTTCATCTGGAGTGCTGGAAAAAATGTCAGGGTTAAAACCAGATAACATAAAACATAACGGATGTTGAAACCAACAATAATAGATGTCCGAGAAATCATGCAAACCCCAGCCAAAGTCGATCATGTCCACTCAAATCAAAATAGTGAGGAAGTTGCATAATGCATACTTGTGTTCAGCGCAATATGATACCCGTTTATTTATTTGAGCCCCATTCTTCTCCATGATATGCAGCTGAAAGTTAAGGATAGAATTGCTGTTATGCCAACAGCAGAATAACAGGACAGGAGATAAAAATAATGCTCTAAATCCTCCAGTAATGAGAGAAAAGTAATTTAAAAAATAATGCCTCAAAAGATTGCACAAGGTGCTTTAAAGAGATAGCAGGGACAATCATCATCTTTTCTGTTTTTTAATCTTACACATTAGTTGAATAGAATTTAAAACATCCTAAACACACCATGTTTCCTGAATTCTTTAATATCAACATAGCTATTATTCCTAAAGAAACATAGAAGTTAGATATACAAACTTTGTCATTCATATTCCCGATCGAAAACAGAACTTTAATGAATAATTGGTCCTTGTAGAAAAATCTTACAGAACTTATCTGGTTTCCGGTTTCTTTCTGGAAGTACTTTACCAGTGAGATTGATATCTCTGCAGGATTTAGACAAACATCGCTTTTGGTTTATAAGAGGATTTACTGAAATATATCACCAAGGACCAAAAGGTATGGCGTACTTTTGTGTTTAAGAGAATTATCTAACTCAATCGCTTAAACATATATGTATCTAAAAACAAAGGTAACTTACTTCCATGGCGTATCCAGCTCGTGAAGCACACATGGAATGATAGCGGGTGGCGCACTTGCAGCATTGCACACAAGAACCATGAATTTGGTTGCAGATAACACAAGCCTAGACATTTAACCAAATAAGAACGTTTTAGAAGACAATTACACAAACTTAGAAACACAGATAGCTATAATTATCAGCACAAAAGTAACACTATTGTTACTAAGAGAACAACTCAATATGATGTAGCTTAAGATTTCATATGCTAATGTTATCTGGTATAAGCTGTCACTTAACTTTATACAGCAACTTCATAAGAGTGAAAAGAAATGACTTTTGAACTGAATGACCAACATCAAATTTTCAGTTTAGTATTTATTTGAGAAAACATGTACCTTGCGAAAAGAATTTAGTGGTATCCTGAGAATTCCATTAGCAGGCTCCATCTTCTCAGGATCTAAGAAACCAGTTTCAGGCTCGAACCAAGCACATGCAACATGAGCCCATAAGCCGTCAACATCAGTTGGCTTTAGAGCACCCCCTGTGATAAGAGGGGGAAAAATAAAAAAGGGGAAGAACCCCGGTTCAACCCAGATGGAACAATATCATCCAAACACCAAAGAAATGTTGAAAGCTGAAGAGCTTGCCTTTAACAGGACAGAGACAGCAGTCCCGCACAATCTCAGGAGTTTCACATGCTCGGCAAACCCATGATGCAAAGTTTTGAACACTCTTTGCTCCGTAACATTCTTGGTGTACAGCTATTTGACACCTTTAAGAGAGAGGAATAGTCATTTCAACAAGACCTGAACTGTATTCTACTTGCAGAGAAATTGCAAACATTAAAATACCTGTTGCATATGATAATTTTGTTGTAGTCCCAATCTTCAACCCATCTACAAATGGCACAGCGCTCTGAGGTCCATTTTGCAATAACAGGTGTGTAGTCCTCTATAATAGCAAATAAAAAAAATTACAACTCATTCAGAGAACATATAACTACAGGAAAAGTCGAAGACCAATATTTCTCTGAAGGAAAACTGAAGTGAAGAGATTGAAGAAAAGTTGCCTTGCAAAAAGCCAATCAACTGCTGCTTCTCTAATTTCAAGGAGCCAGGAGAATGCGGATCACGCGCTAAAATCTGCAGCCATGCCAATAAAGCATATTTAAGATACCCTGAGTTTTAATGAAGCAATACAAGTGCTGAAATGAAGCACAAGGCTGACAATTGCAAAAGATACATATCAGAAAGGATTAAGAGAAAACTACGGCTATATCTGATTCTAATCCATGGTAATAGATATATGTACACAAAAAAACCAAAACCTAAATACTTAAAAATAAGCAATCAAAGGTTCGCGTAAACAAATCAATTATTCATTTATGCTGATGATTTATAGAGATGAGGTTTACCAAGAACCAAGAGTATGAACTTCAGTTCAGCTATTGAACAAATGTGAAATAAGCTTGAAATAGAAATGGCGGGGGTTTAAAATGGAGAAAGTGGAAAAATTGGAACTACAGCAACCATACAACTTTGGGAGCTCATAAATGACCATACCCAAAATCTCTCATGTATTCAACGTGGGTTTTTCATGCCACAATTTGTAATACACACAGGTCTTGTTCACTGAACATAAATTTCGTTTAGACTACCCCCAATCCTTTACATATTTCACCAGACATCAGAGAAATTAATTAGCTCTTTACAAAAGGTTTTGAGCCTATTGATGATGCCTTCACAGATCAAAATTCAAGTGTAAGAATATAATCATCTGAGTACATAAACATGCCAACATCTTGGTTAAGCTACCAATTGAAAGAACAGTTCAAAGAGTAAAACAAATATATACATGATGCACTAGAGTATCGTCAGATATTCTGAAAACTTCAAAAGCATACAGACCCATTTTTCCAGTGTTTCCATTGTGTCCTTCACTTTAACACTGCATTTCCATTTTTTTGCTCTACAACCTGTATGCCGCTCCCATTCAGAAAGAGTTTGCTTCTTTCTCCCACAGGAACCGCACATACATTTAACTCTGAAGAGAAAAAAATGGTAATGAATCAAAATCCCTCCTTTAATCCAAAAGTAGAGGTTTAACAATTAAAAAAATGGCCAAATTAAATAATATCAAAAAAGAAACTACTTGGTTAAAGTCTAAGTTAATGTTTCTGCCTTTATAGACTGAATACTGAAAACAAACTAAACAGACAAAACTATGCAAGTCGGGCAATATTACCAATAAAACTTCATGAACCACTGAAAGATTCTTCGTTCTGAACAAACATGATGACAGAATAACATGTTCGAATATACGAAATGATAATATTAGCCGAATAATTGCTGGAAACGAGGATCTTTATGTTACAAACTTTGTCCAACAAACTAACCAAAAAGATTCCTGGCATTCCAATGTAATTATGCTCTGGTTTCAGGAATTCATGGACTTACAGATGAAGACTACGATAATAAGTTCCTTCAATGCCAGAGCAGACTACTGTCACAGTCTCGGGTAACACAGTTTGTCCATTGTCTTCCATGGACCTGATAGATAACCATTTACAAATTTTCAACACATTTTAGAAATGATCTTTCAATTGAATTATCACACAAAGTTATAAATGGTGCAGCAACTGAAGTACCTGAAGTTTGATTTTGATTTATCCGAAACAAAATATTTGTAACTAGATTTTGCTTTGCAATCAGGGCAAAAGTAATCAATCTCCTTCAAATCCTGTGTAAGCAATACAGGGTCAACAAACAAGCTCCTAAATCTTTTAAGTTTTAAAAAGAAAATGTTGGATCAAAAGCCTTAAAGTTTAAAAGAAGTATATAATTTACAGGACCTTAAAAATCTCTGTTGCAAAGTCGGCACACTCAGCATGGACCCAGACATCACAACCATCACAGCATACCTACCAAAAAATTGTCCACAAACAGATGGGAAGAAGAAGATATCAGAAACCACTCCGTTGATCAAGTTCAATAGAGTTTAAATTTCATATGACAAAAGCAAAGGTTCTTACCCAGTCCCCGCCATCCGAGTGATGCCAAATTTTCTTGCATATGCCACAGTACTGTTTTGATTTCCTCAACTGTAATTGTGAAGTTTATAAGTCAATGAAGTGTCCAGGTATATTTATAGATATTAGCAGTGCAGAAATTTAGGCTTCATATTTATTTACCTTAACACAGTGCTCACACCAAAACTGTGGTTTAGCCTCTGCATCTTTCACTTTTTTCATTGTTCTCGAAGGGAAAATTAAACTGCAGCTATCACATGATTGTGTCTCTTTTCTCTTGTGACTCAAATCCTAGAAACCAACCAAAAACAAAACAAAAAACGACGGCTAAGTAAAGGATAACAACATCGAGAATAGCTAGGATTAGTTCTGCTGCAATTTGCAATCGAAGGAATTAAGACTTCATTCGGATCTTGCCTGGTCAAGAGAAGAAAACTCCTGCTCTAGATTGGAGCCTGAAGCCTCTTCAATTTCACTGTTATTTGTTGTAGGTTCAGTTCCAGCTACAGTAAGACTATATCCACTGTCTGCTAAAACTGCCTCCTCTATTGCCATTTGAAAATCAACAGGCTTGCTACCATACAACTTGGTTTGCCCTTGGAATCTATAAAAAGATATAAATAAATAAATGGACTCAAAAAAGACAAATCTTGTTACAATTGATAGAAAATTGGTAAAAGATATGCACACCTTTCCATGTACTCTTGAAACGGAAAAATCATTCCCTCTTTGATCCATGAATAATCCTACAGAAGGAACATACAAATCAGAGTAATACAAAACTATTTAACGAGCAGAGAGATATAAAAGACGAAAGATAAGTCAGTTACCCTTTGAGTTCCATTTTTCGAGTACCCATAGAACATTACGCAGATTGCTCCAGGTACACAAGCTCTTAAAACAGCCTCAGGGGCTTGCCACATTGGATCGATGACAACAGCAGGCCAAGCAGGGTATTTCTTCCCACATTTAGCCCAAACAATATCGCCCAACACAAAGTCATCAGGCTTGTAAAAGTCATCTTTTTTATTCTTCTCCTTCAACAGTTTGCCTGCAGCCGCAGAAGAACAATTCAACTTCTCCTTTACCTGAATATCCACCTCCACAAAGTCATTATTTTTCGTTTCCAGGTAACCAAGACTTCCATCAGCAGATGTCACACAGGAATCTTTGCTAACGAACGCATCATCAGCTTCCGTATCCAGAGGAAGCAACTCAACACTATTGAATAAATGAAAACCCATTTGATTTCTCTTATACATCATACCGGAGAACAATTCTCCCTGCTTTAATTTCTTTCTTTGGTGCACAGCAGCATTATCACAAACCAGCAAATGACTGTCTTCTGGTTTTTCCTTCTTCAATGAAGGCAAAAGTGAATCATTGAACTTCGAGGGAAGTGCTCGATTACGCCCTCGAGAGGACTTCAACAATGGAGTGTCCTTGACACTTCTGAGTTTCCTTGAACTCAATTCCTTTCCAGCCGAGTAAAATGACGGTCCACTGGAACCCGAATTGGCGAAGTCACTACTGTAACCTTCACATTCCATCACAGGAACTGTGTAGAAACCATCAAAACCAGCTGTTCTCTGCTGATTCGTATCATCATCGTTCTCGCAGCCTTCTGTTTCATCACTACGGCATCGCTTAAAGTTAGCCATTCCAACTGTAGATTTCCGCTTCCCTATCATACTAACAAACCTCAACCATCAAACAAATTCAAAAGCCCTAATTTCTGAAAATTTCTGTAAAAACAAAATTGCTTAAAATTGGGGACTAAATTCACAAAATTGAATCAATTGAATACACCCTACGGCAAGAATTCGTATCAATCAGTCGAGAAACCCCTAATTCACAGACTAAAATCGAAATTCACCCAAACAGCTCTCTTTTTTCCTCTGGCAAATAAAAATTCGTCAATTGAACTCTTTCTCGAACATTCCAAATTTCTCTCAGGAACAATCAAAACAGAAATCAACGGATGATAATCGAAAGAAATTACATCAGGTGAATCGAAAGAAATAGATTCTCTGAATTTGGACACACTCGAATTTTGCTGAGTATAAATGTGAATTTAAACGAAATTTTTTAGAATTCAATTTTAGTATAAGGAATGTAAGAAAAAAGAGTATATATTTTTTGGTTTATGCGATTTTAACCAAACGTTATATGGGAAGAAGACGGGTTTATTTAATTTTCGAATTTTTGGTGAAGCTTTGGCTCCAAGGAAGAATGGCTGCGAAATTTCGAACCGCGAATAGAAAATTAGGAGGGAGACAAGGCTATGTGGCCCGCGCGAAACAAAAAGAAGTTCGGTTTTAATGCGGGACATATGTTTGTTCTAGTCTCTGTAAATATTTCACAATATCAAACTCGTTCTTAAAATTTTAGAAATATTAATTTCGTCCATAGAAATGACTTGTAGTGTCAAGTTTATCTCTAAATTTTTTGAAATGATAACTTTGTCCCTATAAATGGCTTTCCTGTTCCAAAAAATTCCTTTTGTCATTGACTAACTCTATTCTAATAAAGACTAAGTGAAAATTGAAAATTTTCATAAACGAAATTCAAAACTGATTATAATGAAATTGCAAAAATATATGCAAAAGATTTTATAGATCGCAACATCACTTGGTATTGAGGTTCACATTTTTTAAATTTCAAGGACGAACTTGACATTGCGAGCCATTTATATGGACGAACTTGACACTACGAACCATTTATAGGAACGAGGTTGACATTTCTGAAATTTTAAGGACAAACTTAACATTGTGAACCATTTAAAGTGACCAAAATGAAATTCACACAAATAGTTGTGTTGTAATTCGATTTTAATGTGGAATAGTTGTTTATTCTAAGCATGCTAATAAATGGACTTTGTATCTTCTAAAACACTCCTTAATATATTAGTTGTAAAATTTTACATGTATTAGTATTGTCGGTACATACTAAATTTAGAAGTTTGAATCAATTACATATATTTATTCGTAATAATAATGTTGGTGTATTAAACAAAGTATTAAATAATATATTAAAATATTCAAAGTACAATAAAACAAATTATGTAATGATAACTGTCACACCCCTTCTCCAAGTGATGACATTGCAGTGCTCAAGTCAATGAAACACCGAACCCAATGACAAACGGAACTTCAACAGTATTTGTAACTTAAAAGGGAAAGTTTACATCAAAAGGGTAATAATTGAGTTCAAAAGGAAATTCTAACATCAAAGGTTCATAGGTTCAACATAATAAAGATAACTATACTAGACGTCATCCTCAAAGTATTCCCCCTCGTAGTTCTCATCTATGGCACCATCAATATACTCATATGCAAAGCATTCAACAAATAAGGGTAAGCTAAATACTTAGTAAGTATCGATCACCCTCGAGATGGAGTATCAAATAGACTCGAAACATTTACCTGAAACCCAAATCAATTGAATTCTACTGAGATTGAAATAACTATGGAAAAGCAGTTTAAAACAATACAATACGGAGCGGAAATGGAATTAGAACATAAAACGGAACAAAATAGAAAAACAACTCATGCACAACCTGCTTCGTTCGCGGTATCATCCGCAGAAAGTTGCCAAAACTTGTGGACAAATGAATCGTCCTATGTATTGTCCGCCAAAAAGTTGCTCTGAGTAGTTTGGCGGACGAACCTGCAGACGAATGCTTCGTTTGCATGTTTCAGAAAGTCGATTTTTTAGTGCAATTTTGTACATACAAATCTCATTTTCTGCAACATTATGTTTCCAACCTATAAATCTTAGAAAACTACAGTTTTGACTCCCGATACCAAAGCAAAACACTTACAAAACAACACATAACATGTTAGAATCGTATACATAATATTTGACACTCACAAGTCGAAAATTATGATATGGGCACCATGTACAACCCACACACTTCAAACGGATTCGTAAGTCAAACATTTGAATACAATTTCCAACAATGACACTCACATATATTCACGTAATTGAGCTCACATGTCTGGCTAAGATTCTCTACCATGTTAACAGTCCCTAACTATTCATCTACCCGTCACGG
>JAOWBF010000039.1:474796-490879 GCA_028566175.1 Vinca major
ATTACAAGGACCTGAAATCAAACTTCTAAGATGACCAAGTCCAGTCCAATCATCATGCCACACATTAATAATCTCACCATTCCCCGGTATTCAAATGGAGCAATTATGAACAAGTTGGTAACCTTGTTTAATAGCTTTAAGATTAATTGAGCCACTTCCTTTCTTAATCTCGAAATTCGAGGTTGTCTGCTTCTTCAAATATTTGTTCTTCAGACAGATGGTCCATTTACTCTTAACATCCCTATGTAATCTCCAAACTAATTTGGCAAGGCCAACTTTGTTAACTTGAAGTGCACTTCTGATTCCCAAACCACCTTTGAGTTTAGGTTTAGTGACTATATCCCATTTAACCATATTGATTTTACACTTAGTACCGGTCCCACCCACAAAAAATTCCTCTGTTCCCTGTCAATCTTGTCACATATATCTGCTGGAATAGGAAGACATTGTGAATAGTACGACAGGATTTGAGTAGAGGAAGATTAGATGATTGTGCGTCTACCAACGATGGATAACAGATTCGTTTTCCATCCCGATAATTTTTGTTGTACTTTATTGAGGATAAATTGAAAGTCCAAGTTTGCAGGTCTTTTCTGGAAGATTGGGAAGCCAAGATACTTAACCAAATTGGCAGTATGGTTAATCTAAAGGATATTCTCGATATTCTGAATGCGATCTGAGTGAAGGTTGTTTGACGTGGTAATTTTGGATTTAGAGAGATTAATTTTCTGGCTCGATCTAACACTGAAGTCATCAAGCACACACTTCATCTCCTGAATAGTACCATCATCTGCACTCCCTAAAAGGATAACATCATCAGCAAACAGAGAGTGTGACAAAGAAGGCCCCTGTTTACCAACTCTAATGGGCTTCCAGTTCTTAGATCTAATAGAGTTTTCAATGCTGATGGAATCCATGCAGATGACAAATAAATAAAGCGAAAGCGGGTCGCCTTGACGAATACCTCTTGAAGGCAGATACCAAGTAGTTGGTTTGCCATTAAATAGAATAGCCATACTGGTTGAGCAAACACAGTACATAAAAACTTCTCTAAATATTGGGAAATGTTAGTACATTATTTAGCTTCTATAATACACATTACAGTGTAAAAGTAGAAAACAAACATACATAATATGTAATTACTATATAAAGTTATAAACACGACATGTCATAAGAAAGATATTGAATAATGTTTTTAAATGCAATATTATTCTATTATCTCTATTTTTAAATATAAAATTTTCATTACATATTGCGCACATTAAAAAAGTAAAAATTTAATATATTTTTATAACTAAAATATCAATACTATTTTTTAAAATATAATTAATGGTATACAAATTATTTTTAAAGAGTAATGTTGATATTTTAATTATAAAAAAGTAGTATTAATTTTCACCCAACAACTTCTCTCATATATCCGTCGGCATCTTTGGCATTTCCCGGCAAAATCATCTCCTGATATCCCCAAACTACCCCTAATTCTTCCAAACATCCAACTCAACCTAACCAGAAACACACACGGGGGTTTTTACGTAATTGCACTAAAAACATTCTTTCTGAAGCTATATATATAGCATGACACTCAAGTTCAACAAGCTTTAACCTAACTTCCGCCTCCTCAATACATCGTTGCCGGCGGCTCATTTCTCCGCCGTCATGAAACCCAATCCACCGTTGAAGGCTACCCGGGTTTTACCCGTTTTATCTCGGGTTGAGTTTAAGAGAAGAGGCCCAAAAAAGGGATCCGAAATTGAGTTTAAGAGAAGGGGTTCCCAAATGGAAAATACTTCGCCTTCGAGCTCTCCGGGAAGACGTGATTCTTATCTGACTGAAACTAGGTTTAAATTCCTATTAGTTTCATTATTTATATGGATAATGCATTCTAATGTGTTATCTGTGGAAATTTGTGTGGAGATTCATTAGTTGCATATGGTAGATATTGTCATTCCATTGTTAGCTGTGTATATATGATCCCATGTTGTCTGAACACTTTATACATACAGGTTTGATCAATGTTCAATCTCTCCTTTGACCTTGAAAGCAATTAAAGATGTTGGATATGAAAAATTGACTGTGGTACAAGAAGCAACACTTCCACAAATTCTTAAAGGTTTTTCTTTATCTTAGTAGGTTGACTTAATAATCCAACTGGTTTTACATTGGAACTCATTTGTTGCCTCTGGAGTTTGGTAAAATAGAAAGTGGGTTTTTCTCTAAGAGATGTTGTCTTCACTAGCCTATTTTGTTTCTTGATGTATCATTCTCCATGACTTTTAAGTTTTTGTAAGTGAATTTGTCTATTCTATGTTAGCATTCCAACGCTCAACTTGTTGTCTAGGTAAGGATGTACTTGCTAAGGCTAGAACTGGCACGGGGAAGACGGTGGCTTTTCTGGTAAAGAGCTTTTTCATCTTGCTTGAATCCTCCTTCTCTTGGCAGGATTTCATAGTAGTTATTTATTTCTTTTTTTGGTTAAGTAATATCTCCGATTATGCTTATGGTTGCAATGTAATTTCAGCTCCCTTCAGTTGAACTCATTGTAAAGTCACCACCCGTTGATCGTGGTCAGAAGCGAGCACCAATTATTGTGCTTGTCATATGTCCAACTCGGGAGCTCGCCAGCCAAGCTGCAACAGAGGCCAATTCTCTTTTGAAATATCACCACTCAATTGGCGTTCAAGTTGTTATTGGCGGTACAAAGCTTGCTTCGGAACAAAAACGAATGCAGGCAAACCCTTGCCAAGTAAGTCCATAACTGTTAGAGGAAGTAGTAAATTTATTTTGTTACTACTTGTCTTCATCTAATACATAAATAATTAGTGAGGTCAAATTTACCCAATTTGCTGTAAAACAAATATCTTGTGCATTTGAATTACAGATTCTTGTGGCTACACCTGGAAGGCTAAAAGATCATATTGAGAATACAGCTGGATTTGCAACTCGATTAATGGGTGTTAAAGTTCTGGTGCTTGATGAAGCAGATCATCTCCTAGATATGGGATTTCGTAGAGACATTGAGAGAATCATAACTGCTGTTCCAAAGCAGCGCCAGACACTTCTTTTCTCTGCTACGATACCTCCAGAGGTTATTAATTAACTTAAACTAGTTTAAACTTTTTACTTAACCCTAGTTGGTCAAACCGTGCACCACAATAAATTAGAGAAATTCTAACCAGTTTTTTTTACTACTTGCAGGTTCGTCAGATTTGCCATATTGCTCTGAAAAGAGATCATGAATTTATCAACACTGTTGAAGAGGGTAGTGAAGATACACATGCCCAGGTATGCAGCAGCTTATTGTCTTCCTATTCGTTTTGCCAAATTAATTACTCAGACAGGGAAAACTTCTGCTTGAAACTTCCTTGGTCATTGTTGGAACTTCTAATATTACAGGTCAGACAGACACATCTAGTTGCTCCTGTAGACAACCATTTTACGCTTCTTTATACCTTATTAAAGGAGCATATTGCAGATGATGTTGATTATAAGGTATGGTATTCTCATCTCACCTGGGAGGCACAAGGGGCTAAGCTTTTCGGAATCTCCTTTATACCCTCAGGCCGTGGTTGTAGATACATATGAATATTGGAAAAGGTTTTTGTTAATGTTGTAAAATATATTTACGTAATATGTTATCTGTCTTCAAAGCATCGGCCCTTTCTACCTGTCTTGTGATATCAACTTTGTCGGGTCTAATCGATTGCACTTACTTTTGTGAGAGTCATTTGTAACAATTTTGCTTTCTCCATATTTTTTAGGTACAGTTTTAGTAGAATGGATCATAAAATTGCTATTGTAGGCAACATGGGAGTTGTGTTTTTACTTGAGTAATTTGCTTCCGTAATCCACTTTAGATTTACCTAGAGTTTGCTTATTTTCTCGAAACCTATAGAACTTCTGATAATTTAATTATACTTTGGTTGTTCGTATCATAAAATATTTCAGGACAATGTGATCAAGTAACTTCTGTATTTAAACTCCCTAATGCAGGTTCTTGTCTTCTGCACGACTGCAATGGTCACCAAACTCGTTGCTGAGCTTCTTGGTGAACTGAAATTGAATGTTCGGGAGATCCACTCTCGAAAGCCACAAAGTTACAGAACCAGGGTTTCGGATGAATTCCGGAAGTCAAAAGGTCTAATTCTTGTGACTTCTGATGTCTCTGCACGTGGGGTTGACTATCCAGACGTTACCCTTGTTATCCAGGTATAGCTTCAACTTGCTACTAATATATTATTGTAGTTTCTAAGTTTCCCTGCATATCAAATAATTTTACATGATTTAACATATTACACACTTGATTCTGTAGATTGGCCTGCCATCAGATAAACAGCAGTACATACATCGACTTGGTAGAACTGGACGTAAAGGTAAAGAAGGACAAGGCATATTACTATTGGCACCTTGGGAGCAGTTCTTTTTGTCAACGGTTAAAGACTTGCCATTATCAAAGGCGGAAGCACCTGTAGTTGATCCAGACACCAAGAAAAATGTACGTCTTGTTCAACTTATTCAACTTATAGATATTCGTTATTGTCCGCGTGCTTTTCAGTCTACAACGCGCTTATTGACATGCGTTTTGAGAATCTTTATCGAGACATGCATATTTTGACATGAGTTCTTTACTATGAACTTAAAAACCAGTATTCTTTTCTCGAGCTGCAATCTCCTCTAAAGTCTAAACGCGCATTTTGACAAAGTGGGGACTCTTACCTATTCACATGCCTTTTGATAATCTTTATTGAAGCATGCATATTTTAACGCGAATTCTTTATGTGAACTCGAAACTAATGTTCTTTTCTTGAGCTGCAATCTCCCAAACACTTTTTTTTAAGAGTAGTGATAATCTGAAATGATGGGGGTTTTCTTGAATTACAGGTCGAACGAGCCCTTTCCCATGTTGAGATGAAAACTAAAGAATCAGCATACCAGGCCTGGCTAGGTTACTACAATTCCAATAAGACCGTGGGCAAGGACAAGTATAGACTTGTGGAGCTAGCAAATGAGTTCAGCAGAACCATGGGGCTAAACAACCCTCCTGCCGTTCCTAAAATGGTCCTTGGAAAGATGGGTTTGAAGAATATTCCCGGGCTTCGGTCGAAATAACTAAATTTTTGTTAAATTTTAGTCTCCACTGTGATTTTGAAACATTCTTTCATTTTATGCCAGCATTGTTGGCCAGTGGGTTTCTGTATTTCTTTTCTTTTAGGGAGTTGTAGTTAAATTTTGATAGATCATGAAATGCAATACAGATTGCAGGTTTTAGAATTGTTACAGGGTTACTTTTAACAGGGCAAGTGTTAATTCGGATCGTATAGACTATAAATGACGATTCTTTCACATAATACTGTACACTCGTAATATGATGTGGTAAGAACGTGAGACGCAGACCGATGGTACTATCTCACCTCCCAAATTTTATAAGAAATGGGTTAATACTATTTTCTCATCTATCTACTTGCAAATACGTGATGTAAAACATGCAACTATCCTTTGGAGAGGCCTAAGTTGGTAATTTCATAATACATCGGAGCGATAAAATTTTACAGTCAGTGTTAAAAGAAAGTACCAAGTACTTTAGAGAGGCTAAAATCGGAAAATTTGACGTGTGAAAGAATGAAAAACCCTGTAACAATTCTAAAACCTACATAATACTGTACACTCGTAATATGATGTGGTAAGAATTGTTACAGGGTTTTTCACTAAATTAAATGACCAAAATGGCTGATAGAAAGTACCATTCATGTTTACTACACTGGCCATCCAGATCAAAAGTTGGATGAAATAGCAGTACAAATTGATTTCATATCATAACCTATTGTATATATGGATAACAAAATCCTGATTAAAATTATACCCAAGTTGACCTCTAAATTCTTTACCTTGAAAAGCTTCTAATTTCATGAAATTACAGTATGTTTTGCTCCCTACAATGGCAAAAGAGCCAAAAAGATAAAAATCTTCTATCTGATTTCTATAAATGACGATTAAGTTTTCGCAAAGCGTCGAAAAGAGCTGCAGAAGGAGGAGACTTGATATAGTTTACAGACAAGGCAATAATCTTGAAAAGAGATCAATGATGAACGAACTTGAGAAACAACTGCATTTTACGCCCAGATCCTTAATTTAGAGGGCGGTGAGAAGGGAAAATCTTCTCCATGACCCGCGTGATTGTTCATCATAGCTTCTCCTACCTTCATTTCCTACTTGACTTACGAATGGAAGGGGATGGAGATTCTCGTCTTTCAAAAGAGGGTTTCTTTGGGATGGCTGATCTGGCAAAATAATCAAATCATCCTGTTAAGAGATCATAAATTTGACGTCGTCATGCAATGATCCAGACCAGTAAGTTGATTATTTTCTTGAAGAAACAATTTTAAAAGCTCCTAATAATAAAATTAATGAATTAGAGGCTGCAACCTCCGCGGAGGGGCTCACAAGAAAAAATCAACCCAACATGAAAAAATCAGCAATCAACTAAAGATAAGACGACAAGAAGATTCTCAAATTCCAGAAACACCAACAAAAGCGCTCCATTCTAGATGAGACAGAAATATTACCTGTGGTGATGAGGTGAAGATGGTTGATCTGGTGGAGACCTTTGACCCGCAGCTCCATGAAATCCGTGTTCCTCGAATGCTCCCCTTTCCCGGTTTCCCTCACTTGGATGTGATTGTTCATTCATACCAGTCAATGCTATAGGACCCAGAGATCCAAACTCAAGCTGTTCACCATGTGAACCAAACCCGGAATTATGGTCAAAAGGATAGAGCATCACCATAGGTGGTACCGTAGGCCCATTTGAAGAGACTCCACCAGGATTCATGGCCGGTAAAGGATACATGCCATAAGCGACATTAGGAGGAAGGCCACTTTGGCTGGCGTTTGAATGCACTGGACCATCCTGGGACTGGTAAGAAGAGAACTGCTCATTTCTATATGACCCCCAAGGTCTGTCTGCTCGACTTTCATTGGAAGAGAAGCGATCAAATCTTGACTTTGATTTCTCAGATTGATTACGGTTGTAACTTCGCCCTGCCCCTCGTGATTTCGAATTCACATTCCAGTTCCCCTCTCTGTCACTGTGATTATCATTCCTATCATAGTTGTAGTTCCCTCTTCTGGAGCCAGAAGTGTGTCTATCCCTACCAGAGATCTTCTGAAAGACAAGAACATAGGTCAGTTGTTTAATTAAAATTTTCACCAGAAGCTGGGTGCATGCAAGCGTGGGGAACAAAAGAGAAAAAGAGAGAAGGGAAAAAGGGGTGGGTGGGTGGGGGGGGGGGTATGTGATACAGCACCGAGAGGAGAATAAAAATAGGAAAAAGCCAAGATTCACTAAAATAATCAGGCAGTGTAACAGAAGCAATACAACTCAGGCATTATGCCAAATTCATAAACATGCATAACGTTTCACTGAAAGTTTTGCTTTGCAAATATTCACAAACAAAAAGAAGGGGGCAAAAAGGGTTTTACTACTACATATTTTCTTTGCCAATACTGTGCATACGTGCGAGCGATAGAGAACGCATTATAGGCCACTTAATACTGATAAATTTTTACTCAGCGCAACCATAGAAATAGTTAATGTCTCTAAGATAAATACTTGACAGATAACTTGATACCTTCTGCCAACCCTCTCAACACCTCGATAACTGGGTAGACAATCAGATAGACCTTGACAAAAAAAGGCTACGAGTTCCAAATAGATCAGTTTTCTAATTTGCAACAGAATACAGGTCTGTGGAAAAAGTTTTCAGAAAGTAATACACAAGCAAATGCAATTACTCTTTAAGGAATAGGAAATTATATGCTTACACTACGCCAGGATATGCACCACAGAGATACACATATCTAGATTAGCACTATTAACTAACATGCTGGATAATTTTTAAGGCAAAAAATGGAAGAACAAAGTTCGCAAATATGACAATCAAAGGTCAAAATGTTTTAACCAATAAACATTTTGAAATGTTTTGATCAACGGAAGATGTTTTGGGAGAATCAGCTCACAGGATTTGGCAGATAAGTCCCAGTCCCACTCCGGTATCTAGGCACGTCATCAGCATAGCGTTGATAAACATTTGGAGGTCTATTTGAAACAGACTGTGGAGGAGGAGCAACAGGAACCAGTTGAGGACCATAACTCATCAACTGAGAAAAGAGGTTCATATTAGGTCTTCCGGGACCATCCCAAGGGAAGCGACCTTGCAGATAAGCAGGAGGTACCATGCCTGGAGAGTTATAGACCACAGGCGGATACTGAGGATTTTGGCAAAGCCTGCCATACTGTAGATTCTGCCAATGGCTGGCAAAGTCACTGTTAAGAATATCAGGTTTGTGCTCTTCAGATGACTCCACTGAAGTGACCAATCTAAAGGAAGTAGACGAACTCAAGTCATCAGATTGGTCTAGCTCATCAGTGGTATCATAGTTCTGAACAGAATAATCGTTCTCCAACTCTTCTCCTCCAAAGTGGTTCATTGATGAATCCGAAGCTCCAGTTTCGGGTGGAATGTTATATACTGGAAGCATAGTTAGAAAAGGAACGGGTGGCCCAGTGGGATAAAATGCAATGACCCCTGAATTGCCCGTCATTCTTTGTTGAGATCTGGGGCCAATAAGCATTGGTGCCATGGGGATAATCGAATCTGATCCACTTGTTTGAGCATCTTCATAGCCAGGCATGTGACGCCTAGGAACATGCAAAGGAGCAACAGGGTTTCTTTCTCCCAAGTCAGCACCCAATTTTGATTGCTGACTCCATTCTTGATCATCATCCTCAACCTGATTAGATACATGTTCAGACATAACCTTACCCTTTCCATAGCCAACAGTAGATTCTGCAGCTGCAACTTTCTTTCCCCGTCTCTCCCTTGTTGACTTTGAGGACTTAGCTGATGATCCATCCCAGGAACTTTCAGATGATGTTCTACTTCTTACTGAATTACTATGAGGAGCAGACGAAAACCTTGAACTTGTCGATCTTTCTTCATAATAAGCTTCACTTCCTTTATTGTCTTGAAGCTGAAAATTCTCCGGATGATGTTCTCTCTGGGAGCCACGTTTTTCCTTGTTCTGCTGAACTCTCATTGAACTGCCAGAACCACCACTTACCCAGGATGGAGCAACATAGTTAAAACCCGACAAACTAGATTGTGGCTTGTTATCCGATTGGAGCATTTCCGGTTTCCCATTATCTTGAACAAAGCCACCTGAGGAACTTACTTCCTGCTCCTGCCAAAAATCATTCTCTGTGTCAACTAAATTCATCTCCATGGAATCAATATTCTCATTGCTTCTGTCAATAGCATCATCCGAACTGGAGTTCAATCCAATGCCTGAAAAATAATGAGTCAATTGCTGTGAAACCAAACCATGAGGAAATTGCATGTTTGAGAAAGAAGGATCGATCATGGGGATATTCGTGGGAACGAACCCAGGCAAATTCCGTTGACCATATCCCATTGAAGCCAAGAAGGAAGGTGGAATTGGAAAGGGTAGGTGACCCGAAGCTAAACTAAATTGCATAGGAATTTGACCATTAAAACCATGAAGTGAAGTAGATGCCATCATATTCACAAGGTCTTGCTCTTCCTGATGCATCCCTTGTGTTCCGATGGAGGAAAGCTCATCATTCAGTGCATCAAAGCCCGAATCTTGGTGATAGCTATTTGAGACACTTACAGAGTCAGCAGCAACATCAAGACTTAGATGAGGTGGAGCATATCTGACCGATGAGGATTCATCATTTGAAGATCTACCACTATGGCTAGCCAAACTGTCAGAACAATTGTTCTTCCCTCTATTACTATTGTCCTGCCTTCCAGAAGTTGATTGAGCTTTTCCGCTTTCTGGCCCTCTACTGCGCCTAACTTGAGCGGCTTTGTCGCCATATGCCTCAGTCAGTTCAGGGCTAGAGCGTGTCCTGGCAAAAGCAAATCGTCCTTGGATGTCATTCACCAAGTGATCAGATTTCAAACTTCTCTTATCTTTATCAGTATGATCTACCCGATTAGAAGTAGATTCTCTTTCGACCTGACCAGGCACCCTGGTGCTGTTCAAGTTGCCACGACTCTTTTGGCTTTGAGTATGAGAATTTGCATAGAGATCACCTGCTCTAGGTGTGCTTCCAGATGAATAATTTCCATAATTACCATGTTGAGAGGCAAACGAATGAGTACGAGTCGCCGCAACATCTGACTCACGTATAGAGGAGTTGCCATTCAATTTCTTGCTTGTATTATTCTTTTCATTCTCAGCTTCGGAAAGGATATCTAGTGCTGACAATCTGATGTGCCACAGATCAGTTCCTGGAGCATCAGGGCGTTGACCACTGCCATGTCTCTCCCATGTGTTAAGAAAAAACTGATTTACTTCGTGAACTAGATTCTCTTTGGGGCACTCAAGTAATCTAGCCAATCTTTTAGCACCAAATGCAAAAGCACTGCGTATGCGGAAGAAATTTCCTGGAAACAAATATTAGAAATCAGAAAGAAAATCTTGCAAACAGATGGGAATCAACAAGATAAGTATTCATCAGCTCACAATCTCGAAGTAGAAGTCCCAGATATTTTCTCCTTAGTAGTGACACCAAACAGAAAAACCCAAAACCTCTAGGCCATCTGAATTTAAAATGCCCTATTTCATGCTGGAACATTTTTATTTTATTTTATTTTTTGGTTTCCTCGTATCATCTGTAGTTTATTTTAAGTTGTTTCGAGGCCAACAATTAAAAGACTATCACTGAGATGATGTTAACAAGAAAGTTATACCTGAAGACCAAAGCTCCCCAGTAGGAACTAAAACAACTGAAAAAAACATTTTGGAGTCTCTAACTAACCTAGTTACCATGAACAAGTTTCGCATGTTGCAAAAACAGACTTCACTAGAAACAAGAGTAAAACATTCCAAAATCATCAGAATTTGGTGTAATGACTCCCTAATTCTTATTCTTTATATATGGGAAAAAATATTGTGGTGAAATATCATGCAATCATTATCAAGATACACGGTGTGCTAAGCTAACCTCCAAGTAGAACCAAAACAGAATGTAAAAACAACTTGTAAGATATCAAGCAGTACGTGGTTTCTACTTGTTGATATCAATTGAAGAACGAGGCAAAAAAATTCAAGCTATTGATGCAACCAAACTGTTTTTTTATGCTTATCCATTAAAAGAGTAGCTATGTGCCGAGTCACCAAATTCCATCATGATGGTACCTTCAGATAAGAGGAGCATCCAAGCCTAAAACATAAACGCAGCTTATAATATTTGAATTTGACTACATTCACTGACAAATGATCATTCAATGCAGAGACAAAGACAGAGAGTGGGTAGAGGAAACATGAAACTACAACAAGGATCTTATGAGACCAATTCCTTTATGTTTTCAGCTGCAAAAAGTAAATTGCAGCCTGGAAAAAAATATATTTCGCTGTTTTAATCAGCAAAAATATTCCTAGAAAACCAATTCCACAGTTGATTTTAAGAGAACTCAGCCAATTTTTGACAAGTTAAAGACATCGCAAAATAAGGCAAACTAGAACAATCGTTATTTTCGTTTTGAAAAAATCAGATAACAACACATTTAGAGCCAATGAGAAAAGACCATAGGCTTTTTCTAAGCCTGAAGTGAAGTTATTCAGAAAAAAATATCAACAGAGCTACTCGAAATAAATTAAGAAAAAGCTTGCCCAACATTCAGGTGAAGAGGACGAGGTTAGGAGCGCAGATACCTTTACTAACGCTACGCCCAAGATTGTTGTTCACACGTAAGGGATCAATCACATTGAAATGTTTGGAAACAAAAGGTTGACCCTGGGTTTCCACACCACCAGGGAAAACAGCATAGACAGAGCTACAGGCGTCAAGAAACAATTTGCTGAGTAGCAAATCTCCACTGTCCTTTCTTGGCGGCTCCGCTGCAAAGTTAATTTAACATAATAACAACAACAACAAAGCCTTAATCCCAAGTAATTGGCCTTAATTTAACATGATTAAAACTCATAATCCCAACCAAGAATAATAAACCAACATAATAAGCGAAAATTCAGAACATTAATTACCAGTTACATCAGGAAGTGAATTGATGGGTACAGGTCCCCATAAGCTAACACAAAAATTATCCCAATCAAAGTTACTAAAGAACTCCAGAAAACGATAAAGGACCTGAAAGTCAATATCAAAACTTAAGTGGGAAGTCCAAAGAAATTAAAACCAGGAAATGCAATACAGGTAGAAACCTCGAGTGGTCCAGCAAAGGAGTTGTTGAAAACGTGAAAAATGTAAAGGACTAGGGTCTCCAGGGCATAAGTTGAAATAAGACCATGATGAGCACCCAGTATGCGGCTCTCGTAGTAGCACCATGCCTTGATCAATATAATGCTACGTTTAAAAAGATGATTCTGGTTTATCAGATGATCAACCTACAAAACAAACCATTGTTCAGTTTATTCTTCTGGCAAAGAGTATCTGATAACTACTTCGATGTACATGGAAAAGCAGCTGCCTGTTGTCATCAACAATGTAGAAAATGTGCTTTGCCACATTTCAACTATGCAATTATTAAGACTAGTTACAAGCTGCAGACCTCCTCAAGGAAGCATAGAGTACATAGTCCACCGAGCTGATTGAAAGATATATCTACAACAATGTTCTCCACCAGACATTTTATTATCTTCACCTGTAATGAGTAAGCAAAAAAAAAAAAAAAAATGCACATGAAAAACTAATTAAGGAACAAAAAGACTCAAAAAAGAGAGTAAAGATCTCTTTTGCAGTCCTAAGTATGAGGGAGATTATAACTGACAAAGAAAGAATGGCTCCAGCTAAGTGTATTTGTAATTCAAAAGAACTATTTTGGAAACTAATATTCTTCTATAAGGAAATAGATGATATGAGTGCCGATTACAACTTAAATTTGCACAAATATGATTGGAGAATATATTTGACAGGTTATATAAGGAAAACAAATTATCTAAGGGAACAAATATGAATGACTTAAACTAGTACATATCATGTAATATACATTTAGAGACCTAATTGCATCAAGCCAGTTAATTGAAATTATGGTAAAAAAGTGACCAGCCGAATATGCCAAGTTGCAATCAACTAAAGTAACTAAGAATTCAAGCACTTAAAAGGACATTAAATGCTTTTACAGAGACAGAAGACATATTACAGCCAATATCAAGCAACAATAATGACAGTACATCTTATCTTAGGGCTTAAAAATAACCAAACATAAAAAAGCGAACAATTGTTATGCGTAGGACATACTTCAGCCTGAATGTATTGGACTTCTTTCACTCTAAATTCAGCATGCTCATTCTTCTCCTCACTCTCGAGCATATCACGAACCTGATTAGCCCAACTGTCTTTCAAAGTTTGGTTATTACTGAAAGCAGTCAAATCAATGTCACCATCAGGTAGATAAGTCTTCAAGGGTACAGAGCCAAAGGTAAAAACCTGTTTGAGGGAAAAGAATATGATATATAACTGATGATTAAAGCAACCAAGGTCAAGTTCAGAATGCATCTACGAGTAAGAGATCCTATTCTCCTCATTCAAGGTGTTGAAAAAGGAGACACTCTACACTGCAAGCACAAACCAAACAGTGCAATAAAGAATCGTACTTCTTTCACCGTAATAGCAATATTAGAAAAACATAATGCCAGAACCTAGCTCACCACTTGTAATTTCTTTCCTACCATCACACAATTATTATTTTCAATGTTTACTCGTTGATGTGCCAATTCCAACTCCATATGGATTTACCAGATCATGTTAACCACCATCTTAACTAGCCCGGAAAACTATCATCACATCCTTTGATAGTATACATAACTTACAGATGCTAATATTTATCTTAAACTCTTACTATCTCTACAGTTTACACCAACAATTTCCATTCAATAGAAGACTGGGAGTGACAAAACATTGGGAAAATTCTAATACATGAATTCCACCTTATGAGTGCAACATAAGCATCGAAAATGAAGTAACAACAAATAGCTCATCACTAGAAAGAAATAACAACTATTCTAATCAGTGAATAAAAATATAAGACAGGAATGAACAACCTGACAAGGAAAGCACTTCATAATGAGCCGCTGCACATAATCTGCAACCGCATTTCTGCGTTCCTCAGACGGTTGGTTCGGTTGAATGCAGGCAATAAGCTCTGCAGTTCTTTCCTCTGCCTTTAACCATCGATCCGAGTCCAGGATCACTGGTCCTGAATTGGGCAATAATGCAGTCGGCAATAGCCCACTTGGCTCAGCCCATCCTTCATGATCTCCCATACACTAATTCGTTTTTTAGAGTACCACTCCAAAATCAGAACTTTTTCGCAACCCGGAAATTAAATTCCAATTTTTTTTTTTATATCTAAAATCAACTAGGAAATACTAATTAACAAACTAAAAGATACAATCTTCATAAACCCAAAACTCAGGACAACCAAAAAAATTCCCTTTCCCCAAGTATATATATTTCTTAGAATTAGTATTAGTTGTTTTAAAGAAACTTCAAAAGTATAAAGTAAAACCCTAAAACAGATATTTTTTGGAATGATCAAAAGAAGATAAAACTATAAAAACCCTCTTTCAGAAGTTAAAGGAAGTACAATGTCGAAAAAAGCAAAGAAACCCTTTGCATGAAAAAACCCAAAAATAAATAGAAAACAAAAATCAAAGCAGATTTTACTATCCCTTTTCAAAATTGAATAAAAATGGAGTTAAAAGACGAATTGAAAGATCGTTCGATTTATAGAGAGAGAGAGAGAGAGAGAGAGAGAGATTTAAGAAAAACGAAGGGCTCTCTATTAGTGTTAAGAAATTACAGAAAACAGAGATTTGGAGAGGGACATTTTTGGGAAATTTTGTAGGCAAGTTTGAGAAATTATAGAGAGAGAAATTGAAATTGGTTTGACGTTGTTGGGGAAGATTAGGACTTGAAAATGGCTGTTGTTGTGAGGATTTTTATGAAGATTTCTGAAGAATCTGAGAAGAGGAAGGTTATTGGGATTGGTTTTTTCTTCTTTTTTATAACTTTTTTCTTTGGTTTTTTGAAATAAAAAATAAATACAAATTGAAAACTTCTCCCTGTCACACTCTTTTGGTGAGCACCTAAAAATTACAATAAATACAAATTACATTATCTCTGACACATTTTTACTTTGATATTAAAATTTTCTTATCAACTTTCGATCACTAAAATAAAAATTTGTAAACAAAAAATCAATTCAAATATACATTAAACGTTTAGAAAAAATAGTTGTTCATCAATTTTAAAAGTCACCAATTAAATCAAATAAGTTTGAAAACTGATAATGTATCAACACATACTAAATATGCATTTATTTAAAAATTACTAATACAATTAAATTTACTCGATAATTAATTAATTATTAATAATTAAATTACTGATAATGTATCAACAAGTATTAATTAACTGAGTGTTCCACACATATAACAAAATGATATTTTTGACAATGGTGATGAAGATGAAAAAGAGGGGGAAAATGTTTTGTTTTTTTAAGGAGAAAAAAAAGCTAATTGTTAGTTTTTTAGTTGAATTCATTGGTAGTTGATTTAATTATTGAATACTTATTACCATTATTTTGTAATAGATAATATTTATTCAAATGTCATGGATAACCCCTCAAAAGAGAAAAAAAAAAAGAGAAGCAAATATCCGGATTAAAATGCGTACAGACTACACTTTGGGCCTAAAAGGTACTCCCCATTCGAAAATATACAACGTTTAAGCCAGTTTGAAAAAAAAATTAATGAATTCAAATAAATAATAATGTTTTAATTATAATTTCAATAATACTTTTTTTTCCTTTATCTCTTTCACTTTTCTAATAAAAGATATGTTGAAGGTATAATTAGAATAAATTGTTGACACCTAATAAAAGACATTTAAATGGCAATTAATTTGAATATATATATCTCCTAAAGCACAATTAAATGAAAATGGAGTGAGTAATAAATATGATTATGTCCAGGAAAGGTACCCATAGCGACCACCATTTCTGCCCAGAGAGACTCGAGTTCGACCCGACCTAGGCC
>JAOWBF010000039.1:608873-619608 GCA_028566175.1 Vinca major
CCCCCCCCCCCCCCCCCTTAAACACACTCAAAATGAATGGATTGATACTCATCTTACATGTCTTAATACACCGTCATTCTTACACAAAATACGTAGAATATTTAAATCAGTAACATGTTTGAATTTCACTAAATAATACTTCCTCCATTCCATAACATAATATAAGTTTTTTTAGATATATAGCAAAAATTAAGGAAGAAAAAAGAAAGGTACTTTATTAGTCAAAATATCAATATCACTATATTAAATAGAATTAGTGATGTACAATTCCTATTTAAGAGAGTAATATTGATATCTTGACTAACAAACTACCTTGTTTTTTACTTCTTTAATTTTCTTCTTTAATTTTCGCTACATTTCCTAAACGATTTATATTAAGGAATGGAGGCAGTATCACACAATAAAGCCGAATGAATACTTGCCTCTTGTTCATACATGCAGCAATTATTGGGAGCTAACCAGAGGAACATACTAACGCGTTTCCTTCTAGAAATCAGAAGTGGAACACCAAGATTTTCTACGAAATAGGACATAAAATAGATTACCTCTATTTGATGGCGAGTCCTCGCAACATCTAATGGACATGTTGCAGCAGCAGCAAGACTTCCTGCTACAAATCCAGCACAGAAGTTTGCCCCAAGGATATCACCTACCCTTGCTTCACCATTCATCGAACCTAAAAGTCTCCTCCTAACCTGCCATCGATTTGGCAAAGATTATAGCGTTGACAGAAGCTATTATCCAATCCAAAATAAGGGGGGGAAATGTGCTTTACCGGTTCAAGCGTTGACCAGCAGATTGCAGAGAAAGGAACATCACGAGCAAGTTGTGCTCCAAGGCCAGTCCACAAGATGCGATAGATTTGTACTGCCACAAATAAATGTATAAGCAGGAACTCACGTAAATGGCATAGTCAAAAAATAGTACAACATAGCGGGAACATCTAATCGACTGCTCTCTAAACTTCCTGGAAGATATGAGGAACTACCAGAAAAAGTCAAAGCAGAAGCAAAAGAAAGAGACTGCCACAAACAAATATCAATCCCAAAAGGAAATAAGCTGATACCAAACGCATGATCAAGGAAAATCTACAAAATTATGCTTACGGTAAGCTTCAGGAAGATGTCAGGAGTGGCAAGACCAAATAAAAATAAATAAAACAACTACAGCAATCCTGCTGGAAGAATGCCACATAATAAACATTTTTACTCTGCCTTATACAATGGCATTTCGGTTTGATTCAGTCAAACTTCAAACTAAGTTTAGCTACCTAAGTACCTAATAAGCATGCTTTTTTCCCCCCGCAACCAGCAGAGATTCACTTGAGAAAATATGGAAAAGAATGATACATGAAACATGATCTGGATGGAAAATTCATTCAGGCAATAGACAAGGTTGAAGCCAATGAATGTTAGAATGACCAGACATACAAGTTTGATGATTGTTCGGACTCCTGACTGGAGAAACGACCTCAATCAATGTCTTCAATACTCCTGAAGGCTTCACACCAGCTCGGTTCTCTTTAAACGCCTATAAAAAACAAGATTGTCAGGAACCAAGTATTACAGAAAGTAGGTGCACAAAAAAAAAAATTCAAAACAGGCAACTGGGGGGAAACGACTATTTCATGGTGACAACAAAAGTTCAAACCAGAATTGAATGAAGGAAGAAATTACTTAGAAGACAATTAGATATATCAAACTTTGTGCTCAGATACATGGTGTTTACAGTGTTGGCATTGTGAAAGGCAGTTTTTTATCCTTATTGATACTTGGTATGTACCTGCATACGAGTTCTTGCTAACTCAATAGGATAACAAGTGATGCATGCTATTGTCCGTGACAGAGAGCCAGCAACTAACGGGACATATGGAGTTACAGTGGAGTCATTTCCTGCCAGCTTTACTTCCATAAAATTACGAAAAATGTCGTAAAGAGGTAGATATATCCCTACCTGCATGGAAAACTTTAGTCAGTATAACCAGAATGGATATCGATTATGAACCCATTATATATTAGCTTAAACTCTTTGGAAACTTTGCACATGAGAAGTGCAAAATGACAGCAATAGATGGACTTACAGAAGGAACTGCTAATGCTAAACTTGCATTTGTGCCCCTCCATAGTCTAGTAAACCCTTCCTGCATAGATTCTTACATCTGTTATACACCTAAAAGTAAATGATAGTAATAGGTACGGGATTTTTCATGCCAGATTCAGTTCACTTAAGAAAATCACCAAATCTTTTTGATAATTAGTACATCAACAATTTAATAATTCCTTGATCTCCAGGATTAAGAATACTAGTAATGCCTATGCAAGAGTGACTCATGTCCATGAAGTGCAGAGTATGAGTTATGCAAAAAAGCTTCTAGTTCAGTTCAATCGGTAAACGATGTGCACCAGGCTGAAGACCTTTTATGTTCCTTCCTAAGATGAAAAATACCTAAATATGATAATCTACATTACCTTCTACAGGGGCGGGGGGTGGAGAAGAAAACTTCTACTAACCTGGCGAACAACTTTGCAAAAGACATCAAAAGTTCCTGTATAGCGGGGACAATTTGAAGAGCATGTTGGCTCAGCACCCATCAGTGCACGTGTAGATGATGGATTACGCACTGCCAGCATCTAACCGAAATTCAGAGACAAAATCACTTCCCAAGTACTAACAGAAGCAGCCCAAATTCATTGAAATAGACAAATTCCCCTATGTAAGTTAACTGCATAAAGCTTTGTTTTCAAATAAATTAGTCATTTATACGGATCCGTTAATACAATATATGTTTTATTAGTGAAATGGTACATTAACGCTTTGTAAGTTTGATAACCTTGAGTGCCTATGGAATGCCAAGACATGTTTCGCTAGTTGTACTTTCTAAGAGAATGTGAACATGAGGCAGTCAGTAAAACACTGAGAGATCAAACTGATGCATCTTTCGTCAATGGCTGATTGCTGTCTGCTGATTATCGATTTACAAATATCACCCAAAGTAAGAACCAAAATATGAGAGAACTTACAGCACTTGATCCAAAACACTCCGAACCACCACACAGAGCATTCTCAGGAACACGAGCAGCCTGTGCCTGTAACCTAGTCTGACAAATCAAGAAGCACAACTGGCAATTAGGAAACGATTTGAGAATCCTAAAATGTATAACCAATGAATTAACAATTACCTAGTGGAAGGCAATACAAAATTTGCACATTTAAAGGAGGGCGGGAATCTATCTTGCAATGTTGAATATTGATTGACTAATGACTAGACATCATTGTTGGTCAGAAAACCAGAAACGCTTCCAGCCAAATACTAAAAAAGATTAAAGTAAATCCTAGTATTATATTTTTTAGCTAAGTAATGCTAGTCTATATATTAACAACCCTGAACTACGAGAATCAAATAGACCACAAAGAAAAGAAACCGCACTCTCAAGAAATAATCAGATCACTATTGCTATAAGGAAGAAAAAAAGAAATAAATAAAGCATTGATTCTTTTTAAGCAACTGAAACCTTTGCACCAAGAGCAAGAATCAAACATGAAACAACACAATTTCTTTCTTTTTTTCTTTTTCTACTCGCTCCATTCCTTAATATACACCTTACTTTTTTGCTTCCTAAATTATTGCTACATATCCGGAAAGTCTTATATTAATGAATGGAGGTAGTACGCAGTATTACCCTTAGTTTTTCATAAAGAGACTGTTTTCGTGGTTCAAATAATAAGTAAAACACTTGAACATCGTGCCTTGATTTAACAGATACTTGGAACTAATTACAAATTATAAACAGTCTCAAAAATGGATACCAATATAATTCAAATCAAAACCCAAAATATCAATAACTAGAAGATTGTCTCAAAATAAGCATATTTCAGTATAATTGAGCTCTAAAATACATAATTAGAAGAGAGAAAAAACCATCCATGGAATTAATTATCACCTTGGCAACATCAAGGGGATTAACGAGGATAGCAGAAATGACAGCAGCTCCAGCGGCAGAAAAAGCCCTTTCTCGAAGCCCCAAATTGAAATCCGGAATTGGTCCGGTTAGCTGATAGCCTGGGGACGACTCTTCTTTGGACCTATTATCATCATCGGGTTCAACGGCTCTGGTTGATTTCGCTGCCGTAGCAGCGGTTATCCATGCCGGCAACCCTTGCCTTGATGATGAAGCTGAAGTTGAACCACCAACCACCATCTATTGGATTTTTTTCAGTTTAAATCAATTCGGAGAAATTATGGAATCTTTGAGAAAATTGGAGTTTTCTGGGTTAGTTATAGACCAATAATCTTGTGTTGTTTGGGTCTTTGTAAGAAGCAGATGCGAATTGTAATTTTGCATGATGAAAATAAAAAGAGGGGAAAGAAATTTGTGATTCGTGGCGTGGCAGTAAGGGCGCCAAACATTAAGGGGCGGTCTGCGTAATACACATGTTGGTCCAATATTCTTCTTTATTTAATATACTCGCATTCAATAATATAAGTAGTTTAAAATTCACGTTAATAAAAATTAAAGAAAAAAATTATTTTTAATTAAAATATTAATATTATTTTTTAAAATATAATTTGTATACGACTAATATTATTTACGAGAATAATACTTATATTTTGACTAAAATATTTTATCTTTTATTTTATCTTATTTTTAAGATGGACCTATTTTTTTTAAAAAATATAGACCTATATATTATACAATGAAATAAGTATTATTTTATAATTTCTCTTTTTTCTTTATCAAGGTCAGGCTTTCAGCCCAGTGGTGAACAGTCCGGCTCCTGTGCGGAATGCCTTAAATTCCGCATGTGCGGGACACAATAAGTGCCGTTGATTTCATTTTTTAAGAGGATCAATGGTTGAGATTTAAAAGAGAGGTAAAAGGCTACATATGTAATTTTATTAGAGGTGAGAGAAAAGTTGCGGCTGAAAAGTAAAAAAATGTGGGTTACAGATGAGAGAGAAAAGTTGCGGCTGAAAAGTAAAATAGGTATATTTCTACAAGAACGCATGTTCTCTTTTAGAGAACACACGTTCTTGTATATTGTGAACACATTTTTTGTTAGAGTGTCAGTAAGCACATTTTTTGTTAGAGAACGCACGTTCTTTGTCATAGAACACATGTTTTTTATTAGTGAACATGTGTTCTCTTCAGAGAACGCATGTTCTTGATTATTGAACGCATGTTCTCAGTTAGAGAATGCATGTTTTTTATTAGTAAAGAGCTTAAAGTTTATCCCTGAAATACCCCTGTTTTGATACAGCCGTTGGATCAAAAAGTACAAAATCCAACGACTGACAGCTTGTCCCGAACGTACTGAATTTAGGCTGTTCAGCATAGGAGCCTTGATCCTTCCTTACTCGCTGCCTAAAGCCAGGAATTCGATAGATAGCAACTTTCGCATGTCCCTGTTTCCAAAGTCCTCATCTGGTCCTAAATAGATGTTATTCGGTATAAATATGAATTTTTTATTTGACAATTAAAAAAATAATGAATATAGTTATTTATTAATAGTAGTTATTAGTGAAAAATTAATGTCTATTATATTAAAAATAAATTTTATTATTGTCGGATTAATTCATTAATTCATCTAATGGTAAGAGAGAAAAAATACTTGTTTCATCACAGGATTTAAGATCTCGCTTTTATATAACTAATATATATATAGGATTATGGATATTCTAGTACATTTTATTTTTAATAAATTATCTAGTAAACTAATAAAATATCACATGTAGAGTAATGTGATTAGTTCAAACCTAATTTTTCTTTAATTCATATATATTATACTACATGTGGAAAAAAAAATTATTACTGCATTAAAAATTGTACTAGAAGATATGGAGTCTCTACATATTGTGCTCTATTTCTCATTCTAAATGTATATATTTATATATTCAGTGTGTGTTGGTGTGTGAGAGAGAAAGTGAGAGGAACTGCTTTTTTTTTCCTAATGGATAATGCACATATAATATAGTACAATTTTGATTTCTTTCACTAGCTTTGATGTGTGCTTTGATGTTTGAGTTTCTTTAATTTAATGGCTTCTTTTTATATAGTATGGTTATAATTGGTATGATACATCATGCAATTCGTCACTGTCCATAAAATTGTGTTTATGATATTCTAATGCATGTCTGTGGAATTGTAAAAATTAGTTAGTAATTATACAACAAAGATTTGCAGGTTTGTCATTGTCATTCTCTACTAAATTCTGCTAGTCCTTACTTACGTCCCAGAGTTCTCACCTCTCGATCCGAGAGAAACTCGATTGGTGAGAAATTTTATCTTAACTCACCACAAGAAGTCACCTCCACGTTAGAGGGTTAAAACTTGTACACTGTGACTGTCTGAATCTAGGCCTTTATATACAATCTGCCACCCAAACTAACTGGGCTATCTTGCGTATAATTCTGCTAGCCCTAGAGCAGTATTAAACGGATGAAATTAGATACTGTTCAATTTGAAAACAAAACATTTAAATATTCTATTAGAATTGAATGTAATTTAAAGAAATATGCAACTTTTAAATATGAAATTTTATATTCTTTTTAAAAATATAATACTGTCACAACTTTTATCACGGCCCTAAAACGGTATAAATGTTAGTTATACGCCGCTAAAAGCTAATGAAATGAGAGTAATCTAATATAATAGATTTAATTGATTGTAATTCTTAGGAGAAACAACGACGCGGTCATAATTAGAACACAAAAAATTCAGTACGAATTATTTTTGTAAGTGTTAAAATGTTTTAGACAGATGTTACATTATAAGATGTTTTCTTTTTATTAACATGTTTTAAGGCATGGAACACATATTTTACGCAACAAATGTTACAAAATCAAACCATCTATTCGCTATAAAATAATTTATACTTTCAATTTTTTTATCAAACAATAAGAAAAATGTTCAGTATATACTGAATTTTTTATATTCTAACACAATAATAGTATTGTAGAAACAAGGGGTTTTTAGATGGCAACAAATCATATGTCCTCGTGTATGTCCCTAATTCTATACACAATCAATCACAATTCGTTATGTGTATATATAATTAGAAAAAATGTCCACATAATTTTTTTTTTTAATTAAATGAACATAAAAATATGAATATATACGGTGACAACGATTTTCACCTTTTTAGATTAGGGAGTGGCCACACTCACTTTCTCCACTTCTATTGGATATTGGAATAACTTCTCTTTTGTTTTCTGAAGGGTTTAAGATAACCAAAACGAAAACTTTGGATAACAAACCCTATGCTAGAATCGGTTTGTCTTTTTTAATGCAGTCCCCATTGTGGAATTAAATTAGCCAAAAGTAATTGAAAAGCACCCCTCCTTTTTTATGTTGGTGAAATATAAAAATATAAAATTTTGACCTTACCCCAACGAACACTTTGATCCTCATTAAAAAGAATTATCATACATTAAAACTTCAAATCTCACTACTCGAGTGGCAATATTCTTATACTTATTATTGTTATTTTTTCTTTTCCTAGATTACAAAGTCAATTATGCACTCAAAGATAAGAAATGTAAATCATTAAAAGTAATGTAATATGACCTAGTTAAACCTAGTATATTTTATGCAATTATTGTCCAAAAGTAGAGAAGCACACATTTTGGTGGTGAGGGAAGCATAGGGAAGATTGTGGTTTGACCAATGAAGAATAATAGCAATTAATCTTATACTTGGGTACCACGAGTTATATAGTTGGAATATATATACACGGTATTTCTAGGTGGACTATACTGGTTTAATATATGGGCTAGTTTAATTTCTTTTTTTTAAAAGACTTGTCGTTTAATTCATATTCATGAAAGTTAGTTGAAAAATATGAATTTTGCTCAGTAAATTTACAAATTCTTTTTTAGCAAAATTATTAACTTTTTTAATTATTTTTTTTATGTTATCAACTTTTTTAGTTTTTTTTTTCTTTTAAATCTATCCATGTAACATTTCAGAAAATGTTCAAGTATACTACTATTCCCATTAATTTACTCCATCTGCAATTGAGACCTGGGACTCCCCGAGAACAACTAGAACCCATTTGAATATTATGAGTTCACAAATTTACTGTCTAAGAGTTCACATCGATACCATGTGAAAATTAATTTATGGGTCTTCATTTCCTCTGGTAGCTTATTATCAATAAAAAAAAATGTAAACCCCATAAAATTATAAGGGACTTGAATTTTTTTTAGACATGATTTCTTAGACAAGTGATGTAAGACTTTATATTTTAATATCTCCTAGGTAGAAATGACACGCATCTTACTTAGCAAAAAAAAATAAAAAATGACACGCATCCATCCATCCCTATGTAGTATGTGGGCTTAAAAGGCCCCAACTGATTCAAGTTCCCGGCTCCTATGCGGGACACTATCTGCATGTGCGGAATACGTTTTCAGCCGTCGGATGAGATTTTTTAACGGTCCAGATCTGAAGATAGAAAAAAATTTATTTATTATTTTTTAAGTCAATCGCAACTTTTCTCTCTCTCTAGATCTGGACCGTTCAAAATCTCATCCGACAGCTAAAATTGTTTCGCACGTACGAAATTTTGGACGTTCCGCATAGGAGCCGGACTGCTGATTCAAGAGATTCGAAGCTCACCATTTAAGTCATTGTTAATAAAGTCAGTTACGCTCACTCACGAGACACTTATTTTCATCTTTTGTAGAAATGTCGTAGTACTTAAAATATTTATATTAATAAAAATAAAAAATATTTGTGTCTACAGAACTTGCCCCAGCTCAAACCCACAAATTCAATATTCGACCAAGTTCAGAATTATGATTGCCTACGGATAGTTATAGACTGTCCAAATCCTTTATTCTCCCCAGAGTACTGTTATTCTCTTCTTATTATTATCAAATGGTCACCTGCTAGATTTTTTTTTTTTTTTTCTTTTCGTGTTAAAAGTAATATACAATCCAAAGAAATAATCGAAACTATAACAAATAAGAACAGTAACTCGAGCCAATTGTTTACAAATGAGTGAGAATAGACAACTCCAGGAATGTGGTTTGTAATCATTTGTCTAATTCTTTATCCTTCGTTCTTCAAAAATTGTCACGCATAACACTTTTTTTCTAACAGTTTCTCTCTTTCCATACATTAAATTTTTGTGAAACAAAACAGTTTGATACTTCCCAGTTTAGTAAAAGTAAAACAAAGAATTGGATAAGAAATCATATAGAACATCAGAGTCCGAAAATGTGGCAGCAAAACGGCAAAAAAATCGTCAATTCACGTTATGTGTCCCTACAAATAGATATTTGCAACGTGTATATTTTTTCATGTGGGTTACACTATTTTTTTTTAGGTTATAATTTTTTAATTAAAAATTTAATACATGTTATTTTCTTATTGGTGGGACAGGGAAAGGGACACCGAATGGGGATAGAGGATTCCTAGCCCAGCAAAACGTGTGTATGACCGCATTCCTAGATAGGGCAAAAAATTGCATGTCTCCGTTATGTGTCCCCTTCTATATCCACACGAATAGATATTTGTTACGTGTATATTTTTTTACTGTGTGATCCACTATTTCTTTTACGTTATAATTTTTAATTTAAATTTTAATACATGTCATTTTCTTACTGGTGGGACAGGACACCAAATGAGGATTGAGGATTTCTAACCCAAATAGAAGTCCATAACTACCGGCAAATAATTAGCTATTTTTTATTTTGTCTTGTTCTCTATTTTATGAATAAAAATATTCTACGTGTTAATTTTTTTCGTTTAAGGTTCCATTATCTTTTTTCAGGTTATAAATTTTTTTTAATTAAAAGATTAATGTATGACAATTTCTTATTTATGTGATAGGGAATGAGACACTGAAAATGTTTCTTACTGCTACCACAAATAGTCGGTTGTCCCTACTTTGTGTCCCATTTTCTATTACATTAATAAAAAATTGTTATGAGTTAATTTTTTTAAAAGGGTATAATATTTTTATTAAAAAATTAATATATAATAATTTTTTATTGATAGATAGTGAATTGAATAGAGAATGGAGGATAGAAAATCCTTATCGATAACTCTCAACCAATTCTCTAGGAAAAAGCCATTGCAACTGGCAGCGAGCTCTCTGCTTCTGTTGAACTAAATTACTAAAAAAACATATGCCTAAGTCTCACTGTGGCTATGAAACCTTAACATCTGTAAACTATACAAGAATGTGGCAAGAAATATGGAAGACACGTATAATTTCCGGACAACATGTCTAGGTGAAAGGTAAATGCTTCGTTCCATAGATTCAGGCTGTCCATACAACCATAGAACTGTTTTTGGCTCTTCGAGTTTTCGGAGGTCGAAGATCCTTTTGATGTCATGTGATCTTGGATAATGATGTACGTATTATGATGTTTAGACTAGACACCACATTAAAAAGTATGCAAGATTTTCATGTGATCTTTCGATGCATTTGGACTTGTGTTTTGCATGCATGTTCTGAGCTTAGAGACAAAGTTTGGACACGATACCAGATTTTCCGACCACGCTAGGTGTTCAGCGGCTAGAAATGTTGTGTTTTATTCGGTGTCCCCTTTCTTATCTCATCAATAAAAAAATAACATATATTAAATTTTTAATAATAAAATTATAATCTAAAAGAAAAATAGTGGAATCCACAAGGGAAATATATAGGCGTGACGAATATCTGTTCGTGGGGACACATAAAAGAGACAGACGATTTTTTACCATGTTCAACATGGCTAAGAATC
>JAOWBF010000039.1:711202-722301 GCA_028566175.1 Vinca major
AGGTTATATCGTGTACAAACCATCACAAGTTTTGGCCACTCGGACTCAGATTTTCCAATTATTGCAATCGATAAATAATATCGATTTTAGTCAAATTCATACAAACTCGTGTACGTTAACCATCACAGATTTAGAGTCATCGGGTTCAAATTTTTCAATTGTTTCGACCTTTGAAAAATCTCGATTTTAGTCAATTTATGAAAATATCGTGTTTGAAGTATCGCATATTTTGACCCGTCGGACTCAAAATTTTAAATTGTCACAATAGATTAATAATATCAATTTTAGTCAAATTCATACAAAATCGTGTACTAACCAACACATATTTGGAGCCGTCCGATTTAGAATTTTCAATTGTTGCGACCTTTAAAAAATCTCGATTTTAAGTCAATTTCGGATAATATCGTGTACTAACCATTACCGGTTTTGTGCCCTTATGCTCATATTTTTCAACTATAGCGATCATTGAATAATCTTGATTTTAGGCAAGTTCGGATAATATTGTGTATGAACTATCACATATTTAGGGTCGTCAGACTCTAATTTTTCATTTTCCAACTGTGAATAATCTTAGTTTTATTCAAGTTCAAGCTATATTGTACTAACATAACAGATTTTGGTTTGTTGGACTTGGATATTTTAATTGTCGTGGATGATGAATAATATCGATTTTAGTCAAATTCATACAAAATAATGTACTAACTATCACAGATTTAGAGTCGTCGTGTTTAGATTTTTCAATTGTTACGACCTTTGAAAAATATTGATTTTAGTCAATTCCGGATAATATCGTGTACTAACCATCATCGATTTTGTGCCCTCATGCTCATATTTTCAACGGTTGTGGTCAGTGAATAATCTTGATTTTTGTCCAGTTCCGAAAATACCATGTATGAACCATCACAGATTTAGGGCCGCTGAGTTCTAATTTTTCATTTTTTCGACCGACGAATAATCTTAGTCTTAGTCAAGTTCAACCTATATCGTCTACTAACCATCATAGTTTTTTGGCCTGTCGGATTCAGATCTTTCAATTGTCGTGGATGATGAAAAATATCGATTTTAGTCAAATTCATACAAAACCGTGTACTAACCATCACAGATTTTATCCGAACTTGACTAAAATCGAAATTTTTCAAAGGTCATAACAATTGAAAAATCCGAACCATCACCGATTATATGCCCTCGGGCTCAAAATTTTCATCTGTTGCGATCGGTGAATAATCTTGATTTTAGTAAACTTCTGAATATATCGTGTACGTCATCACAGATTTGGAACTGTCAGGATTTAACTTTTCATTTTTTTCCAACCGGTGAATAATCTTTGTTTTAGTCAAGTTCAGATTATCGTTTATTAACTACCACAGATTTTGGCCCGTTAGACTCGAATTTTTCAATTATCGCGACTAATTAAAAATATCGATTTAGTTAAATTCATACAAAATCGTGTACTAGCAACTATCACAGACTTGGAGTCGTCGGGTTCATATTTTTCAATTGTTACAACCTTTGAAAAATCTTTATTTTAGTCAATTTCGAACAATATCGTATAGTAACTATCACCGATTTTGTGCTTTCATACTCATATTTTTCAACTGTCGCTATCAGTGAATAATCTTCATTTTTGTCAAGTTCTAAAAATATCGTGTATGAGTTCCATCACATATTTAGGGCCGTCTAGCTCTAATTTATCATTTTTCCGACCGGTGAATAATCTTAGTTTTAGTGAAGTTCGGGCTATATTGTGTACTAGCCATCATAGATTTTGGCCCGTCAGACTCATATTTTTCAATTGTCGCGACCTATTAATAATATCGATTTTAGTTAAATTCAAACAAAATCGTGTATTAACCATCACAGATTGGAGCTGTCGTGTTTGGATTTTTCCATTGTTACGATCTCTGAAAAATGTTGATTTTAGTCTATTTTGGTTAATATGAGGTACTAACTATCACCGATTATATGCCCTCATGCTCAAAATTTTCAACTGTTGTAATCAGTGAATAGTTTTGATTTTATTCAAGTTCTTAAAATATCGTGTACGTCCATCATATAAATTGATCCGTCAGGATTTAATTTTTCATTTTTTCCGATCGGTGAATAATCCTAGTTGTAGTCAAGTTCAAGGTATATATCATGTACTAATCGCATGTAACAATTGAAAAATTCGGATCCGCCGTCATCAAAATAGTATTTTTTTTTACTAAAACGTTGACCATAATCAAGAATATTCTATTCTAACATAAAATTCCTATTTTACAATTAATCAAATACATACAGAAAATGAAATGATATTCTTACATAGTAACACTCCTCCCTCCTCCACTCCTTATTTTATAAATAAAAATACTTTAATATTTTTACTATAATTTATCAAAGTATTAGCTTGAATTTATTAAAGTTGGATATCAATATCCTTTCATTAATAAATTAAAAGAGGGGTGAAATTGTGCACATGTCACCTCGTTAGAAAATTGTGGTTTACAATTAATCACATTATCGCATACTCCGAAGACTGGAGTGGTTGAGTAGTTTATCGGCGGCAACAATGACTAATCCTCTCGTCGTAAGAGCTCTCTAAATAAGTAGATGATTGAGTGACCATGAAATACACACTATTTTCATAAGTAAGAATCGAACTCCTAACCTAGTAGTTAAGTAGGTGAGAGAGAGGAATTTTTTTTTCCTCCATTCTCAATCCTAAAGTTATTAGTTAGAGAATTAAATCAAGTCCATAACAACATTTTTCTTCACACTAAATAGACAGACTTTTACCAAAATAAAAGAGAAGAAAAAGACAAACATAAGGCATTTGGAAACTATTTTGACACATTTTCGAGCGTAATTTTTACTTGAGATAAAATTCTCTAAACCAGAAATCATTTCAAACGGAAATAATCAAAATAAAAATAATTTCCATCCAAAATTAAAGAGGAAAAGAACACAATATAAACAAAAACAGCTCAAAATTGTATTGTTGGCTCTATTTAAGGTCCAAATGTCACTCCAATATTCTTCCGCAAAATGAAAAAAAAAAATTATATACTCACAAAATCTCTCTACACTTGCTTCCAAATTTTTCAGTAATTCATACTCATAAAATGAAACATAGTGCCACGTGTCCTTCTATTCTTTCTACAATTAAGCACTCATTCCTCGAAGAAGAAAAATGTGCTACTATTATTTATTCAATCAGATGTAGTAGAGGTTACCGTCAGATTAGAAGACTATAACAATATGGACTGTCAATCAAGGGTTTTCCTCATCCCAGAAACGATCCGACGGACAGAAACACGCACTCCTACTCCTTGGAATCATGAGCCCACACATCAATCCTCCTCCACCGTCCGATTTCAGAACCTTCAAGTTTCCCGCCATTCCTTTCTTCAGTCCGTTCCAATCTTTCAGAGCATTAGACGACACCGCCGCCGCCGAAGAAGACGACGTCGTCGATGACGTCGATTCAGCGCCGTCCGACCAATCCAAAGACGACATCTCAAAATCACAAGAGTCTCCACCGGATGACTGATCGCTCCTCTTCGATCCTCCACGGCTGAGCCTCCGCTTCCACTTACTGCCACCGCCGCCGGCCTCTTTAGTCTCGCCAGTCATCAAATCACGGAATGAAATTGCGGATAAATCCTTCTTAAAGAGAGGAAAATCTTCATTACCGTAAACAGTAGCCGCAATATTGAGTACGCCGTGGAACTTGCCGGAAGGACGCCTGACTTGAACCGCAGTAAAAGCCGGAGTACTTCGTTCACTATTCCCGAGGCAATTACTTAGAAGTAACCGCACGCTTCCCATGAGAACGTCCTTAAGATAACCGGCGGCGTATATCTCGACCGTGACGGCGGCGGTTTCTCGAGAAATGAAATTGGGGGAAACACGAAAAAGGAACCTATCGTTCCAAGTAGGGTTACCTCCACCCAATTGGTCGACTCTTGATCGAAGTTTCATCGATGATTCAACCCATATCAAAGCGTAAGTGTGAATTCGGAGGCGATTGGCCGACGGCAACTTCAAACCTTGGGCGGAAATCAAGTTGATCTCCAGAATTAGATTTTCCTCCTCCATTTGAATCATTCTCAGTTAAGATTACTCATTTTCTTGATCAATTTGAGAATAATCTTGTGATTAAATCAAGAAAAATGAAGAAATTGAAGAAAGACCTGGAGATCTTTGTTGAATTTGATTATCTCTGTGAAGAACTGAGAGAGCAGAGCGTGTAGAGAGAGAGAGAGAGAGAGAGAGACTGGTGCTCTTGGGGAGGGGCAAAATTGGAATTCTGCGTGTGCTCTGTGTTCTGGAATTCGCTCTAGAGACAGAGAGCGTTTGAAAGGAGTTGGTTTATACGGGTTTGGAGAATTTAAACCAATGGGCGGGTCGGTTTATGGGCTTGTGAGCTAGTGCCAGGCTGTCGAAGCATGGGCTGGAGGTCATTGGGATGTTGCTCTATTTCCAATTTCTAGTGTTAACACAGCCCTGTTAATACCAATTCACTTATAAACTCATGCGTTAACGCTTTTATAAGTAGACACATATCACTTATAAACTTACAAGTTAATATCTTTTTTGTCAATTATATTTTAGATAATACGGATGTTCATGAATTATTTTCACAGATATTCTATTAGACTAATCAATTTTCACATCAGATTGACCAATTAAGAGTAAAGTATTGACCAATGTAAATAGCTTTCTCTTCAAAATTTCACAATGTATCTTAGTCCACCTCCTGTACGCAATAAATCAATCTCACTCCCACTTCTAGGGGTAGGGGTCAACTTCTATAAATATGGGCAAGTTAATTATTTATATGAGCGTGAGCCAAAATCCATTAAGATGGTTATGCGTACACAAGCATGACTGGAACCGCCAATATCAAGAGATGAGCACCACAATTATAGTCCTGAATACAAAAAAATTAATACATATTGAATATTTTTTATGGATGTTAATTCATATTTAATAAGTGTTCTCTTGATTAATATGTGTTATAAGACATGTAACGTCTATTTTACTAAACAAATGTTAAAAAATTATAATACATATTCGCTCCAAAAAATATGGAACGTCGCAACAAAAAACGTTAAATGTGTATGAATTAAGGCCGTCAAACTCGCGAGTTGACTACTAGGACCCTACGATTCTATCAGTTTTAAGGGACCTTACATGTTAGATACTACGTAGGATCGGGGTAAACTCGTGAGATCGAAATCGGGAACGTAGGATCGTTAAAATCCTACGAGTCAACTCCGAGTAAGCTATTTTCTCTTCCGGATCGGGTTTTAGCTCAACCCTAAAAAAACATTTTAGATAAAAAATTATTTGTAACTCCGTGGCTTATTCAATCTTCTCAAGCCTCTACAATCTTCAACTGCCGACCAATTTCTTCTCTTTCTAGATCGATACCAATTTCCTTTTTTGCCTCTATTTTTTTTGTTTCCGAGCTCTTCCTATGCAATCGCCTAGAACAACGAAAATGTAATTCGAAATCCTAAACTCTAATTTGATAAATTAAGTTATTTAGTCAAATAATCAATGTTAGCATCCATATTATTGAATTTATATTGCTCCAATTGGACTCGAGTATATTTTTTCTATTTTTTTCAGGTAAAAATTTTCATATTAGAAATTAAGTTTTATAATTTTGAGACACGTAACATAATATCATTTTCCTATGTCTCTTTTTGAATATTTATTTAACACTAGCAAATATTAAGATTCCATAAAATTTCATATTTCATATAATAAAATTAGAAGAGTACTGAGCTAATTAATATTTTTTAAATTAAATAGGATCTACGATCTACGATTCAAATTACAATTCTACGATGCTTCTATACTCTTCTTCCGATCTTACGTAAAAAGTCGAGTTTGATTAAATTTTGTGTGTTCAACCGGAGTTTGAGTGCTGCCAACCAATTGGTAAATATCTTATTATTATATCGTGAGATAATGTGAACTGAAATGGGCCCTTGACTATACACAGTCCAATAGGCCCAATTAGTAAAGATTTGCTTTTAGCAAGATATATAAACCTCATTCATACCCAAAAACTTGCAAGGTTTTAGGGTTTATAAGATTTTCAAATTGCAGGAGGATATAGAAGGAGAAAAAATGGGAAAAGCTAAAAAAGCCCCGAAATTTGCTGTTATGAAGAAAATGGTTACCTCAAAAGCGATTAAACAGTAATGTTCTTCTCTAATTTATAGATTAATTTTATTATAATTTTCTTGTATAAATGCTTATTACGGGTTGATTTTTTTTTTTCTTCAGCTACAAAGAAGAGATTTTGAACCCTAATAAGAAAGATTTGACCAAAGAAAAGCTTCCCAGAAACGTGTAAGCACAAAATTCTTCTTTCTTTTATTTTACTGAGAATTTCAGTGTTTTTTTTGCTGACGATTGCTTTGATTTGATTTCTCAGGCCATATGTTTCGTCTGCACTTTTCTTCTCGCACAATACAGCTTTGGGGCCGCCATACAGAGTATTGGTGGATACTAACTTCATCAATTTCTCTATTCAAAATAAAGTGAGCAATTCAACTGATATTTAAGATAGTAATATTGATATTTTGACTAATGTTGTACTGGAACTTGTATATAATTACATTTTATAGAATGATACAAGGGGTTTTCATGCAAACCGTGATTTTTTTGAGGGGCTATAGTTAGATTCACTGTTACTTTGCTGCGTATTTATTGGGCTCAGAGGGACAAGGGAGAAAGTAGTGGAAAAGTTTTACTAGCATATTCTCTCTAGAGGTCTTATTTTGGCATGCATCCCCTTGTTGCGAGAAAATTTCTATATTCGGCCAAAAATTGAAACTAGAAGAAGTGGAATTTCGGGGGAGCTATTTGCTTGAAGCAGCAGAAATCGTTTTTTCCAAGAAAACATGAAAATTGTTATTCGCCTTGTTCTACTTTCAGACTTCTAATGGGTTATTGGTAGTTTGTTGTATATTTTATAAAGTTTTATTGAGTAGCTGAGTTTCTTCTTGTTAATTGTCTATTTTGATATTCTCTGTAGTTGGATTTGGAGAAAGCGATGATGGACTGCTTGTATGCGAAATGTAAGTTTTGAGAAGCCTTTTGTTGATTTCTATCTCCATTTTCTGTTGTTTTTTATGAAGGCTTTTATGACTCGGCATTAGTTATGAGCTCTTTGTAAGTTTCTCTGTCTGCATTTTAGATGATTTTCTTATACAAAGAAACAGGAACATTTTTTGGATGACTTTCTAATATAGGAAGTCAATTACTATCAATCTTTGATGTCTTCTACAAAAATGAAGCCAGTTTCCTTCCCTTAAGTAGCTTAGTTACCATTGTCATGTTCATTTACTCACTTTGAAAGTTTGAAGAGTCAGCTTGTCCTCTCGTCTTGGATGGATTATTTTTTCAAGTTCATAAATGCTCTATCTGGTTTTGTGTGTACCTTATAAAAGAAGACATAATGGAAAGGGAAAAAGCCCTTGATACGTGGTTCTATGCTTTATTGAAACTTATTTCACTAGTTGGTTCTGGTGCCTTGGATAGATCCCTCAATTTTTATATGAATCTACATTGCCAAATACTTGGTGTTTCTAATGCCTTTTCCTTCTGGTTCATGGTTCTTTGCTGAACCTCTATTGTTACTGTTTATTCAGTGTCTTTCTGACTTGGTATCTGTATCTACCTATGTTTGATATTTTCTTCTCTCTCTATAGGTACTCCTTGTATCACTGACTGCGTAATGGCTGAGCTTGAGAAGTTGGGTACAAAATACCGTGTTGCTCTGAGGTGAATTCTTGTGTTCATTTTTGTTAGACGTGTATTCACTCTTTACATGGCATATCCTTCTTGTCTGCAATATTCTTGGTTGTCTTTCTAATGCTTCATCATGTTGTCATTCCCCTGGCTTGTACTTTTCTCACTTTCTTTTTTCCCAATTTGAACAGAATTGCAAAGGACCCTCGATTTGAAAGGCTTCCCTGCATACACAAAGGAACCTATGCTGATGACTGCTTGGTGGATAGAGTTACCCAGGTTAAGTTCGAACCTCTAACGTGAATCTTTTTTGGAAACTTCAAAAACAATTGATAGTAAAGCATATCCTTTGTTTCATCATGCTAGTTATATTTCTGGGAAGGTTATGACATTTGATATGCTTTTCATGTGCAAATGCTACTAATTGGGAGGAAGAAGTTGGGAGTCTTCTCCTGACTTAACTTGTTGACGTTTTTGTTTCTTCTGGGTCTATTTTGTCTAATATTTTCCTCGTGCAGCATAAATGCTACATTGTCGCAACTTGTGATCGAGATTTGAAACGAAGGATACGAAAGGTACAAGAAAGTTTTTATTGTTATTTGCATGGTATTGTGCTATTCCCTTTGATTAGAAATTGGCTGATGGATTTGATTGATCTCTAGGTGCCTGGTGTGCCTATCATGTATATCACGCAGCACAAGTACTCCATTGAACGGTTGCCTGAAGCTACAGTTGGTGGAGGTAAGCTAAATTTCTGTTTGGAAAACTAACTCTTCGCCCATTCTGCTACCCTCCACGACTTGTGCATTTAGTTTATCTTCTAATAATATGACAATTTATTCTGATGCAGCTCCAAGATATTGATACAACAAATGAGTCGTACAATTCTCAGGAAGATATTTTCTCTGGCCATCGCGCATGAGAAGAGAAATTGACAAACTGGAGGCTTTTTCTTGGATGATCCGAGTTTCTTACGTATGCTGGAGATGCGAAGACTCTGTATGTTCATTTTAGTCTGTCCTGAGGGATTTTGATGATGATGTACTAACTATGTTTCTATTGTGAAACTCGATTCAACAGACCGTTCCTTCTCTTTAAAGTTTAGCAAATAAGATTATGGCAAATTAGTATTGTGAGGTAGGGGAACCTCCTAGTAAGCAACATAGAGTATACTCTATTCATTACTCAGGCTGCTTGTGTATTCTTTTCTTTTCTTGGTTAAATTGCAATGCATAATTTATGGGTTTTGCTGTTATACACTGAGTTGATTTGATGCCAGTAGCAGTTTTTATCAGCACGGCGCTACTGCAACCTTAATCCCTACCCATGTCCAACTGTTGGAAAATAAGTTTGGTTATTGTTAAAGAACTATCGTGTTATTGACATAGCCTCCGCTATTAACTTGGGTAAAAACTTGACCCTCGAATCAAACTGACATGAAGACTTATGCTTAAGAATTATACATACTTATCAGGCAGAATGAGCTTTTTTTTGTGCCTTTTGTTTTAAACTCTGGGGAAAGAAAAGAGAAATTCACAAGAATAATTGCTCTAAAAACCAATTTTATTGAAATGTTTACTTTGATGTTCTGCTTAGCATTTAATTATGATAATGATACAGATTAGCATCCAATTGTGTTACTAATAGCCTGATGAGTTAAACTAACTGATGAACTTGTTAATATTGATGTTTATGGTGGGTTAGTATAGCCTGATGGTGGTTTAATATTGATGTTTATGGTGGTTTAGTATATCCAATTGTGTTACTAATAGCCTGATGATTTAGTATATGTATCCTTAGAAAGAATTTTACTAAATTTGGAAACTGTATACTCCTTATGCCTAGTTAATTCAAAAGCATCAAGAATATGACCCTAAATAGCAATTGCGAATGACGTATGGTAACTTTGAGTGCATGGGGTATGACCGTAAATAGCAATTGCGAATAATGTATGGTAACTTTGAGTGCATGGGGTTTGATTGAAAGAAAATGCCCCATTTAATGTTCATAATTGTTGATTTTATGTTTGATTGAAAGTAGGTAAAAGATTTTCATGTTGTTGATTTCTTTGAAATGGTGGGATGTGGTGGTCGGCGAGAGAGATAGGATGAGAGAGACAGGAAAAAGGGACTGGGGTAATCTTGTACGTGGTGTGGAATTTGTTAGTTTTTTAGTTTTTGGGTCTAATTGTAATAATTTTTAATTAAGGTAGTAAAATGTGAAAATTTCAAAACTTGTTTTTGCTTTGACTATAATACCCCTCAGTACCACCATATCTATTTGTGATTATAACTTACGGCAATAGTTAATAGCACTACACCTTAGGAAGTTATCAAGGCTTGCCTCACCACGTGTAAGCTTCTCATTGGATATCAACTTATAGAATGCAAAGGCTTCTAGCCCAACTTTATTATCTTATATAAGATTTAGAATGCAAAAAGGTGAAATTAATCCGTGATAATTTGCCATAAGAAATCATCTTCGTAAAACCAAAGAAAGCTCTTGATTATTAGGAAATAATGCTACTTTTATTTGGATCCGGGTACTGTCGCGTTGGTAAATTTGGAGTGATGTGGGTTTAGCGATTCTGGAAACGCAAATTCGAACTTTGTGTGGAGTAAATTTTCACTAAAATATTGTGGGATTTGATCCGAAATTAGTATCCTATTACTCATTTTCTTAAGCCTCTACCAATTCGTACTAAAAAACATCTGAATTGAGTGGGGTCTGCCTCTCGAGTTATTTAAATAAGTTCATTTCTTATTCATTGAGGAAAATAAGATTTATAAACATTGATGAAGCACTTTTTCTTATTCATTGAGGAAAGTAGTTTCCTAAACGGCACTAATTTATAAACATGGAAGCACTTTTCCTCTAATGCATTTAAATCAGTTTATCTGTTGTTTAATTAGCTTGTCAATGTGAGTAAATGGTTAGCGGATGTTAATTTTCAATTGAAAGGGCCGGATTTATAATCCGCTTAATTTATAATTCAGAGATGCCTCCAAAGAAAACTATACGAGCATGCTTACCATTTAGTCAGACTCCAGTGTCTGCTACGCCCCCTTCCTCCCATACACGTTCATCATCCGGTTCGCAGTCGACAGCTGCGTCTGCTCCTGTGCTCGGTACGACACAGTCTGCTGGTGAGCACGTTTCTCGGGTTTCTCCTGCGGCAGCCCCGCCCACCGATTCTACACCAGTTGGAGGCTCAGCGACTCACCAGTCTGCTGTCCCAGAGACGAGGACTGATACCAGTGCTGGAGGAGCGCAGACTGCAGTAGATACTCGGACTCTCCTGCAGCCGACTTATGGCACGTAAGTTAATTTCAAACTTATGTCCTTTA